>JAOBYK010077793.1:0-21097 GCA_025434845.1 Phenganax subtilis | reverse complement strand
TTGCTTTAAAAAAAAATCGCACAAATACGACGGTGCAAGCTCGTTCATGCATTTATATGTCATTAATGAGTCCCTATCTCTCTTTTTTTTGCAATTCACTATAAAACTTTGATCTGAATATTTCTGGATATCCTGCTCATTAACGTTACTACACTTCCGTGATGTAGCTACTCACTTTCCATGCAATACTTTAATTAATTTAATTTAATTTTAATTTCTTTGTTTTAACTTTATCGTATTTCGTTCATGAAGCCTAAGCCAATTACTTTGGACCCCATTCACCTAGCCCACACTGTCAACTTTCTCCATAAGAGGAGACCGAAGTACCCGGAGAAAACCCGCGACCTTCGGCAGAGCGCTGACTTTCCTCTTTTCACATCAAGACTGGGTTCAAGTCACTTCGAGATAATTCCTCACTGAGAATGGAACCCGTGACCTTGGACGTGACAGGTAAGTGCGCTAACCACTTCAGTTGGTTTTTCACCGTCAAACTTGGCAACGAAATTTCAGACATGTTTGATGCTGCAGTGAGTAGATGGGCGGCCAAGATTAGACATAATAAAATCGAGACACTCTTTGAATAAAAGCTTTGGGTAAACAGGTAAGAGGAACTATTCCTACAGCATTATATCTAGTAAAATACTGATTCTATAGTGTTACATGCACTAAAATACAGGAATGACGTAGTACAACAGACAATTCCATTTATAGACTAATTTTTCATCTTGGAAAAAAAGTATATTCCAGGAAAGAGCATACTAAAATGACTGAAGCTGCAATGTTTGGTTGAGAAATGTTGAAAAATACGGAAATTAAAGCACTTCAAAATCTACAAATTTTGTATATTTTAGTACAGTGGAACCCCATCACACGACCACCTCGTTAATGCGACCACCCCGTTAATACGACCTCTTTTTATATCCCCGAACAACACCTAAGTTTATTTCTTATCGAAAAACCCCGTTAATACGACTACCCCGATAATACGACTAGCAACCACCTTTTGATGTCCCCAACTGATTAATACGACCACTAATATGCCTAGTAATGCTTCACTTATGTATAAAATTAAAATGTAAAGAATTGGCTAAAGTAATTTTTCAAGCGGAAACAGATTTTTTGCTTTAGTGCGGACCAAATCAACCGAAGCAGACAGCTCTTTGCAAACATACAGGCATTTAATCAGACATATTTATTATATGGGAATTCACGATATCCATTTCAGTTTTTAGGCCCCCTTAATCGAGTCGTGTTCAGTTAATAAGCTACGTCCTCACATTTTAAAGTCTTCGGAATTGTGCATGTTATAGATTTAACTGAACAATGACCTGTTTGCTATGGCGTCATTGGAAACATTCGTGCCGTAATTTGATCCCGACTCCCGTTAATACGACCAACATATTCCGGCCGAACCGTGGTCGCATTACGGGCGGAAATTGTTACCACATTTCCGAGCGTAATACTACAGTATACAAAATTTGCAAATTTTGCAATGCTATATTTCCGGCATTTTGCAATATTTCCCAACCAACCTTTGCAGCTCTACTCATTTTCGTGTGCTCTTTTTAGCTGTGGTGGTTTATTTGCATAGCCTGTCCTAGTTTTCAAATTAGACTATAATGGGAATTGCCTATTGTACTAAGTCATCCCCTGTTCTGATTTTAGTATATCAAACGCTGTAGGAGAATAGTTTCTTTTGCCAGGAAGACTACAGAACGGACAGCCAAATGGTCGTTAAATAAATTATTAGGTCAAAAAAGTCTTATATCTTATTATGAGTTAGCTTTACTTTGTTCAATAAATACGAATCTAAACCTGACTGCTATCCTCATCTTACCGATTGAACTAATACTAAGGGCCTGTTTATATGAGACAGGTCTTAATATATCGGTCGGTCACGGACATTGTCCGACCCATTCGTTAAATTGTCCGACGTAAAGAGAAAAGCACCGGACATTCTGTCCGACCGAAGCAAAATTGAGAATTTCTATTTGTTCGACCTAAATGTATTGATGTCCGACGAAACTTAAATTCGGTATGACGTACAATTCCCGTTTAAAGTAATTAATTTGAATCGTCAGTCTTGCCATAGTTTCCTTAGTCGTGTTATAGTTTTCGATTTTCGATCAAAAACTAGTGTATCAAGTGCATAGCTGCCCAATAGCTACCGTCAGTACGATTTTAAAATAATTGATTTTCGCGGCAAAGTGAACATATAGCCATCGGACATAATTTTTAAAACGTCCGACCCATTCTGAAACACACCGGACATTTTGACAGACGGCCTGCGGGCTGATATTTTAAGGCCTGTGAGAGGCGGGGCGAGACGATGAACGGGATTCCAGCATGTAAATGTTTCTATTTCATTTTTCGCCTTGTGTTTATATGTAAGCGGAACGTTTTTCGTCCCGTTGAAGTGGGATCCCAGTTGCTTCATCCCAGTTGAAGCAACCGGGATCCCACTCGAAGCGAGACGTTTTATTCCATATAAATGCTCCGTCCCACCTGCCAGGACAATTTTGCATATATAATTCTTTACAAATTCATACGTCCCGGGTATCTCCGCGAGAAAACGTCTCGTGTGCAAAGCAATCATATAAACACGGGATGAATATCGTCCCGTCCCGGCAAACGTCCCGTCCCGCCTCCCCACATAAACAGGTCCTAACTGACAATAAATTGCATTCTCACCTAAATCCAAACTTGGATCGCCGCTGGTTGACTTCAGTTGGTAGCCTAGCATGTCACCGTCAAAACTTGGTGACGAAACTTCAGACATGTTTGATGCTGCACTTGCCAACGTCAAGTTGTTCCTTGCAGTTGGAGAAGATTCATCAATGGATTCCTCTAAAATAGCAAATACATTAAATTGATACAACGTCATATAGCTGAACGTGGCGAGCTACAAGTCTTGGTTAAGTTCCAACCAGACCCTTGCCTAGCTCTGCTGGTAACAATTAGCGTTTCTCACACTATGCGACCAGGCCTTAATTCCGCCATTTTTGCGTGGCAATATAATTGAACTAGGAGTTACTATCGCAAAGAAAATGCTGCCGATATGTACACGCAGGTTTCGTACAACCCAAAAGTGCTTATTCGTTGTGTGTATGATCTATTGTTTTACAGATTGTCGTATACGTAAAATGCTCAAGCAGCGCAATCACATTTCATTTTTTGGATATTATAAAACATTGCTATGTGTGTTTTAAATAGTACTCCAATTCTTATTATTTCTTGCTTTTGTATATATAATTATAAACACGCGAAATACGCAAAGCTAATTTTAATCTTCGTAAACAGCAACTTGAACATGTGTGCGCAATAGCGCTTTACCGCCCCCCTTTATTCCGGCAGTTTCTAAATTCCATACGCCCCGGATTGCCGACAAACAAGAAACAGACACAAATCGAGATTTTGACAATATATAGATCGCGCGGAAGAATGGGTCGTGTGGACTCTGTAGAAACCTGGATGTCAAGAATAGTCTGCTGCCGCGCTCACGCGCGGCAGCAATTAGGCAGCAAATTTTGTTTTATTGAAGAAAAAAGTAAACCAAATTTCTCGTTTTCTAGTAAACCTGAGACTGTCGCTAACTCTGCGTGAAATTTCTGCAATAAATTTCGAAATTTCGCCGAAAATATGCGAGATGAGAAAATGTAAATTTTCGGCGGGTATTTACGTAGAAAAGTTTCGTAATTTATTTCAAATTTTCAGCAAATATGAGTAGCAAGTTTCAAACAATGGTTAGCAAGCATAAAATTCTACATTTCTTCTTTTGATAAAAAAGACGGTCAAGAACAATGATTATTGCCACCCAAAAATGGCGGATTTTAAGGCCTGGTCGCATATCTGATCATAGGCGCAGAATACTGGAGGACAGTGGCTTTGGGATTTGAGCCCCCTCAGGTCTCTAACAGAGGGCGCTCAGACCCTGCTGTTTTTGCAGAACTTCTTAGTCCAATAAATGTGGTAGCTTACTAGCCATATTGTCACTGGTTGACTCATAAAAACATAAAAACAAAATAAAACATAAAAAGCGTTTTGTAACCTCCACATCAACGTTCGACAAGCAAAAACTATTTTATTTCCATCATTCCAATTCCATCGTTCACTACCTACTTCGTGTATTTTTATTATTATGTACCAGCGATGTTGCTTTTCCTATAGGCTCCAACGAAGTATACCCAGTATAGTATAAACTGCTTTAATTGTTTAATACAGAGTTCTAAAGCAGTGTATATGGCGTTAACGCCGTATATTTATGACCAATATTTATGCTTTTCCTGCTTCAATATGGACAAATACATTACCTTACACCAAGCTAGAATGATCGACACATGGCAATGCTCACTAACTATCAATTCTCGCAATTGTAACAAGCGATAGCGTGTGTGAAGTTTCAGCCCCCAAGACAAAACCAAAACTCTACGCCTACGGTTCTGATAACGCAAGCACAAGTATATGCTAAATACCTTGAAACATATCTTCAGAGTCAAAAGGTGTCTGTCCTTGTTTCTGCTGGTCATCTCTCGTCCCAGGATCGTCATTTGGAGCAGTGTTGGAGCTAAGTTTGCCTATATACAAAAAGATCAGCAGTATAGTCTTTATATTGGAATCAACGTATTTGCAGACACTATTGCTCAAAAAAACAGTTGCACTAGGAATGCGTTCTAGTAACTCCAGCACCATGACTGATACTAAAAATTGCACAACGTTTGCATTTCAACAAATAATGGTAGTAGAGCAAATAGGAGTGCATTTAATGCCGAAATCATACGATAGATTATGATCTTTCGTATGATTTCGGCGTTAAGTGCATATTTTGTATACAAAATAAACCGAGCACGTGGCGGTAGGTTGATTTTTTAATTACGAGTATGATTTGGCATTAATCGCACAACTGAATTCGCTCTATTTCTTATCAATTATATACATCCATCTGTAATTGAAATTCTTTGTGCATTGAATTTTCGTCACGACAATTCTTTAGTTAGCAAATAGAATAAATTCGAATCAAATATATCACGATGAAATGACTATATTAATAACTTCCGGAAAATGTAGTTCAATTTCGTCGGAAGATGTAGTATGTAAAAGATCAAATACTTCAAAATCTCTGAATTCCTCCACTTCGAGAATTTTTACAGCAAAAAAAAAACAACAAACAAACTTCATATTTTGTATTTTGAATGCTGTCTGGCTATAGTTGTAAATACTAGAGTGATTTTCTTTGGTTGTAGAAAACTGTGCGATTACAGCTCAGAAAAGGTGCAATTATTGCTCAAATCGCAGTCCAGTGAAACAATCAGATTGCAGCCTTTGCCACTGACTACAAAAGATATATAAGTATACAGCAACAGCAGCGATAGCAAAAGATTACTATTGAAAACTATTGCATGAGACTGAGCACGGTGAACAGAATAGACAGGACCGTTCGCCGACATTGATAAGGAACGTTATTGAATTTAGAAAACGAATACTAAATGAATTTCTGTGCAGGATAGTGTGATCCATCCATATGGGATGTTGCAATGGGAAAGCGTTGAAATAGAGTGTGTACTTAAGATCTTTCCGAAATGAAGCATCATCCCAGGCGTACGGACCATGTAGTCTTGCTGAGGAAAATCATTTAGTAATAATAAAATTAAAACCGTATAAAACAACTGTCACTTCTATTTAAATTTATTGATAAAGCGTAAACGTTTTACAATAATCGTCAGCCTATTAGAGTCGTTCATTAGCCCTTTTCGTCCTGGTAGAAATGATGTTTGATTATAAAATACAGTAGTTTTTTGCGGTAAATCTTGTATAACTTCTTAATGAATCGTGAAATACAACATTTGTAGAGTACTGCAACATTTAAACAGAAGTAAAATCTAACTTTCGCAATGGAAGAATACCTAAACAAAGATCCTATCTTTTCAAGATTTTCGAATCAATAAACAAAACTAATTCTGAGTTACGAAGAGAGACGCTTTGTTGTCAAAGTTGTTCTGCTTGTTTGCTTATCATTGTATTCCTCATCCGGGCTTTTAACAATACGTCTTTACATTTGATTGGATATTTTTTTACAAAAATATTCTAGAACACAAACCTACTATTCTTGGCTATGTATCATGAACAGAAAATTTGTTTATTTTCTGACATTTCAAAACAGTCCTACGCGAAACTTCCGACAATCCTGCACGGTTCTTCACTATTCAAAGTGCGAGCGTTAATAGACAATTCCCATTATAGACTAATTCTAAAACTAGAAAAGGCTATGTAAATAAACCACCACAGCTAAGAGGAGCATACTAGAATGAGTGCAGTTGCAAAGTTTGGTTGGGAAGTATTGTAAAATACCAAAAACATAGCATTGCAAAATTTGCAAATGTTGTATAATTTTGTATTATGCGCGGAAATTGTTACCACATTTGGGCCAAAATGTGGTAACAATTTCCCCCGGAACACTAAAGTAGACAAAATTTGTAGATTCTGCAATGTCATATTTCCCTCATTTTTCAACATTTCCCAACCAAACGTTGCAACTTTACTCATTTTAGTATGCTCTTTCCAGTCGTTTGATTGGTTTTTTGTTTGTTCACAAGTAAGACTGATATATCACGAAATATTGCCATAACTTTGACATAACTTCGAAACGTAATGCATGGGCACATACACTAATGTATTGAATTTTGGTGGAATTCAGGTGAGAATTGAATGACACATGAGAATTAAAACTTGACTTATGATGACTTTGCAACTAATCGTTATCTGCGGTGCCCCAATGTGCAAACTGTTGCATGAAACTTTTATTAGCGTTAATATTCAAACACAAGCTGAACCTAGTAATCATTAAAAGCATGAGTATCTGTGAGTCCAGGGGTGACAAGTAGCGAAGTAAATGTACTTCGTTACTGTACTTGAGTAGTTTTTTTTTGTTAGTGGGTAGGTAACGAAGTAAGTGTTTTCAATAGGACTTTCTACTTGGAACGAAGTCATTCTACAATGTTAAGTTTTACTTCGTTATTTTTATTTTCTCCCAACCTTTTTCGTTACTTTTTTTCAGCTTTTTCCATGAATATATAACATAAACGCAAAAATAAATTTAACTTTAGTAGTTGCAACCTTGACGGATTAGACCATTTTATTCTTTTCATATATGAAGTGCATCATAATTGTTGATTCGCAGTCCGCAGGCCACTGTCTGTGGGCTTCTTTTACGCGTGTTTTATATCATATTTATATTAATTATGTATTAATTAATGTTCAACTAGAATCTAGTCCCGGAAAGTAAATCTACAAAGCAATTACCCTCCCCCTATTTTTACAGGTAACATTTGATTGTACTTTCAATTTATACTTTTACTTCAAGTATTATTTAATGATAATTATACTTTTCACTCAAGTAGAATTTTCCTCTAGTACTTTTACTTTTTACTCAAGTCGTTTTAGAGTTAACTACTTCAACTTTTACTCAAGTACGGAATCGGGGTGATGTAACCACCACTGCGTGACAACGGTGAAGCTATAATGAATACGATTAGACGACAAAACAGAAGTTGGATCACCTGATGATTCGGTACCTGATGTTTTGCTTTTAGGTAGCTCGAACTTCACCCACTGGTACTTGGAACATTTACGAGCATTTGGCAAACTCTGCAAAAGATACTGAATCGTAGGATGCGAGAATCCAAAGAATTCGGGACCAGAACCCGTGTTGGTGGCTTCTTTACCCCTAAATATAAAATAGAACTTATATCTTTCACAGGAAGAGACGAATGTGCCCGGGTCTCCGGATTGGCGCAGCTGTACTCTGACCACTGAGCTACTGAGACAAACCGCTGAGGCAGCCTGAGTCCCTCATAAATGCATGATTCTCAAAGACAAATATACAAATACCCCAGTAACAAGGTAAGAGTTCGCCACCGTAGTGACCGTAATATTTCTCTCATGCTTAATCGCCCAGTATGTAAACCTCTTTTCTTTTTACACAATATTATTGATGCAATTTGGGCGAATTAAATGAAATTATAAAAATACGAATAGAAGAAAATGCGCTTTTCACGTTGCAATATCGGCGCCAGGTTGGACCAACTATGGCAAAGAAATTTCCTTGCAATAGGAATTCAAATTCAATCAAATGTATGAAAATGTATTTGATCTTTGAATCTTTAGGGAATGGTTGCACATCACCTATACTGTAAAGCATATGGCAAGCAAAACTGCTCTCCGCGCTTGCCTAATCAAATTGGAGAGATATAAATCAAATTCACTCAAATTCAAGATACTTTAACATTAAAGAGACTTCTCTGCCGCTTCCTGCGCCAAATGTTCTAACCGCCCTTTCCAGCAACTAGTAAACATGCATGACTTGTGAAACCTACCTTGCTTTATTTATCGCTTTCAGCACGACACAGTGACAAGCCGTAGCCGAGGAAGCTTCAATTGAATTTTCGGAGTCGTCTTCTGGAGACATAACAAACTAAAGTAGGAAGGACAAAACATAAACTACAACCGGAACAAGTAAGACCACTTCAACCTCGAGTATTTTTAGGCGAACCAGTATAACAAGTACTGTCATTATGTTATGATCATGATGACGGTTGTTTTTTCCTGAACCCTATGACTGGCATTAATTCAAATCAGGCAATAATACTCGTAATGGCGAAACATGGAAAGGCTGGATTAATCCAGGGTGTTTCCGAAGTAACTGATGATGAACGCAACTGCGGAATACCTGGTACATGATATACCCGATAAATATTCAAACAATAATTCTAAAGCTCCTATCCATGATTACTTTTATGCTTTTGTTTCGCTATAGTGACCTTACAAAAAGTTTGAAGTTGCCAGAAAAGTTTTCTACAGTTGCCACCTTGCAGCTCGCTTTCTGCAGCTATCATACTGCTCTGACTGTAGACTTTCAGAGCTATACAACCACGTACAATGAAAATTTGATTTTGCACGGCTTTCACGTTGCGTTGGTCTTACAACTTATACAATACAATTGATTTACTTATTTTGTTGTCTTGTACGGGTTCTACAAATGTTGTAGCTGCAACTAATTCCCACTGTTGTCATATTGAAGTGATTTTAAAATTTTGACTGCATGGCGGATATTCTATTGTTGCCATCTCTATACAACTGCAAGGGTAAAATTGAATTGCTATTGTACTGGACAATTGACTTTCGTTTCTGTTACATTGTAGTAATCCCTAAACATATAGTAGAAATTTCAATTTCTAAACTCTTAAGTTGTACTTGTTTTATAAGTATAACTTCTATTGTACAATTGCTTTGCTGCTGTTGTCACGGTGCTATTGTACATTGTTCCCATGGAATTACGGTGCTAATATGTAACATAGATGAAAAAAATTCTCAATTTTGAATGGTTAAGAGCAATGTAATTTGTAAGAAATACAACGGAAAAAAAGAAATTCAGTGCAATTTTTCAAAATTTTTTAAAATTTGTTCAAAAAAACATTTTTAACTAAAAAAAAAATCACTTTACAAAATTATTTTTCTTGCATGTCCTTCTTGTAAAGCATTGTACAGTTACCAAAGAATTTATCCTTCACGTAGAATATTTTCATGTATGTTATTAATAAGTAATAGTATGCTTTCTCGTGCAATTTGGATAAACATAGACTGGCGAGTTTTTCAAAGACTTCAAATTGCGCTCGTCTTTCGGACTCGTGCAATGTTGATAGTCTTTCGACTGTAATGAGTGTGCAATGTTCGATTCAATTTGGAATAATATGCTTGCAACTCAAAATGTTATTCTACTGTAATAACAAAAATGTTCTTTTTACTGTAGATGCTAACCTATCTGTTTAACACCTGGATTTAGCTTTACGATGGTGTCCATTTTTTGAAAAATACAACACCGTTGATTATGTTGTAAAAGTACTTCAATCATCACTAACAGAATAAGGAAATTCAATAAATACAAAAGTCACGTGTCATCAGTGTCGGTCGGTCCTTCAATGCGTAATAAATAAACTAAACGGAAATATAATTATATAAAAAGAGTTGTGTAATTAGTACTTACTGTAGGTCCATAACCACCGTCCAAAATTTTGCATGTGTAAATACACTTCATATCTGGCGTCTTCATACTCGGGTAATAACGAGAGCTGCAGAAACCCACAGGCCAGATATATCTCTCCGAGTGAAAACCCGGTCGGTCCCAGACAATCTAAAAATATCATTCTGAACTTTTAAAATATACTCATGGTACATTGGAGCGCATGAAGTACCGAAGACCTACTCAAGGCCCATTTCCACTCCTCGCACGAACCAACTCCCAGCGAGTGCTTGCATCCTAATTGACAAAAACTATCGAGCATTTTCACTGGATGAAAAAACTCACAGCGAGCTTGCCAGTAAGTTTGTGCGAGGAGTGGAAATGGGCCTTTACACGAGCGAGTTTTGCTGCGATGTTGCGGTAACAAGCTCACGAGAGTAACCACGAAAATTTTCCCTTGACCCTGACCCAACACCTACCCAGTTATAACCCCTTAATTTCGTGATTAGTAACATGAGCATGTATCCGATTTTTCTCATGTTGAGGATTGTAATGGAGTGGATAACTGACGTATATACTTGATTCAAAAACTTCGCAAAATCCACTGGTCAGTCAATCCATTAAATCGCATAAGCACTAAGAGGAGAGAAGTCGCAACAAAATACCCGTATTAACAAGTTTTAAGGAATCAATAAGGCACTTATTGTGATCATGCAATAAGGGCCGCCCTCGAGAAACGGTTTTGTCCCTGCGTATAGTAAAAGTCACCGCCGATCAGTGGTGCGAAAAGAAGTATATGTTGGTAGCGTAAAAATGTTGTAAAGCTATTGTTGAACGCTGAGGAAAACATTGTTTGAAAAGAAAACGAGAGCACCAAATAGCACCTGTGGCCCCTACATATTAGACTGTACGCACAAATCTTATGCAAAAAATCAGCCTCTCCGTTTTCAATTAGTAATATCCAAAGCTTTATTCTAGACACAGTAGACGTTTAACCGCCTTCAGTTTCTCTTTCATATTTGGGAAAAAAACTGCACCAAATTCGAAAACATTATTTGGGACCGCTATTTGGGTGGCCGCGATCGCAGAATGAAGATTACTGTTCCAAAGAGATATCTTGGTAACTGTTCACAAATATTTTTGGAACTTTGATATGCGACAGTTTGAAGAGAGTGGCCGCTGAATGAAGGACCACCCAATAAATGCTCGACTGTATTTAGTATAAAACTCAAGTTTCTTTGGCTTATTTAAAATTTATTCAAAACAAATTTCAAAACGACGAGATAAAATTCTTTTACAATGTAACTTGCTAAACTTTTTCCTAGAGCTTATAACTACTCAGCCTGGGCAAAACTGAAACTATCCAGCGTAAAATGGCAAACAAGTTAGTAAGAAAGTTGAAAAATATATTGTCAGAAAACATAAAATGATCGTTCATTTAAATTACAAACATATGAAACGATCAAGACGAAAAACAACATATAACTGGCTGCATAACTAGAAATTAACTACTATAAAATACTACAACATAAACAAGCCAGCGAAATTCACGTAGCATATAGCTATGTACTTTCGCACCTAAGCAGTAACGATTTGGGCTCATGGCAAACATGACCAGCAAGTTCTACTTAAGACGAAAACAGTAAACACATACTGTACTGTATCTCATAATCGCGACATAATGCACCCTGATAAATGATGGTGGCTTATCGATACTACCACAATCCTTTATGCAAATATTTTTCCATGATAAAAGTACCAAAAAACATCGACAGCAACGTTGATAATCTTTATTTTGATACTATACTGTGGCAAACATAATCAAAAGTCACTTAAAATTACTCACGTTTGAGTAGGATCGTGGAAGTATTGATGAGTCGTCATCCTTTTACTGTGGTGAAATGATATATATATACATATATTCCAACTTACATCACCCAAGCTGTGAACAGTTAATCCGCCAAGCACAATCGGGAACACAGGTTTACCTAGGGTCAAAATAAGCAAACCTGAAGTGAAGTGCATGGTCCGTGAAAATGCAACCTCACAAGTTTGGTACTAAACGTAAACCGGCTTGTTGCTTAATTGATGGCCGTTTTGGCAAAATACAATGCATCAAGTGAGATAAAAATATTGATAACAAATAAACAAAGGTGAAAGCTTCACGGATGCACTGAGTGTAAATGAATTGAATCACCAAACCTATGCCCTTAGTTACACAAACAGTGACTTTACCCTTGCTGTCAACTGGGATTGGTTGAACTTTTCTTTTTATCGCAGTTCCGGGTTTCTTTCGTTTTGGCTTCACGGGAGTATCGCCATTGCAACCTGGATGAACTGGATTACTCCCTCAAAAATTAAAGTATTTAAATAAGAATAAACTACTGGACATCGAAAAAGAACTAAAAATTATCAAGATTTAGAAATGAATCGATAAAACACAAGGAGCAAAAACATCAAACCATGTTACCCTCAAGATATAGAAAACCTTTACTGGATTCTAAAATTGTAAAGTAGATCCTAGAGAGTTTCTGACCATTTCTTTCTAGTAAAATGACTCGTTTACATAGGCAGATATGATGGAAATTATTTTCCTCTCAGTGGATGTGATTTTGTGGATTCACTATCAACAACATTAAGTTTGAGTTTTTGTCAAGGGTGGAGAGTTGCAAGTCAAGTGCGAGGGTAGAGTCGAGGTTCGAGTTTTTCTCTCAATTTCGCATAAATTAAGGATCTACAATTAAGTTTGCTTGTGCTTTTAGACTTGATAAAAAGGAAATTTTCTTAAACTGTTGCTGACGGAAATATGTGTATAACTAGCAATCTCACATAATATGTTTCGCCAAGTTAAAAGACCCAACTAGTGTATTCATGCAGACATGGCATGCTGACAGGGCCTTAACTGGGAGAAGAGGGTGCATACACGTTTACATAAAAACAATCGCTTTCAAAAGAAATCCGAAAGGCAAAATTCAAATACATCAATATGCATCCCCTCCCCCCAATTATCGCCTCTATAGTTACGGCCCTGTATGCAGTTTCTCATCCGATTTCTTTAATTTATTTACATCATTCATCCACTGATTTCTATTATGTTTCGAAAGACGTTTTGTCTTAGGAGCAAGCGCAAATAGTGTCATCAATGAGTTTGTATGTACTTTTGGCGATTTCCAAAGTACAAATAGACATTCAAGAAACTCTGTTGCGACTATTGAAAAACACAAAGATAAAATCCTGAAATAATCGTACGAGAAAAGACGGTGGCTTTCCGATTCCAAATTCGGCATTCAGTGCAAATTTCTTTGAGTACTAATGCGTAAAAAAGAACTTATACGCTACGGAACCATCAGTAATATGCCACCACATATAATAGCATAACTCTTTGATTAAATGGCCTTTCAGGCTCGGAAGCATTGTGGAATGCCCTCGGCCTATTACTGTTAAGAAACACAGACTTAAGTCATTTCGCTTTGGTACATCTGTACGTAAAAGTTATGGTTTGCCTAATGTCATGCGATGTCCCTGTGTAAACGATCCGGTATAATATCTCGTTTTCGTAGCGGAAAAACGTCCGTTGATAAAGGACGAAAATAGTTTATGTACTTCAAAATTATCACGTAAAATTAGTATGCACGTTAAGTTTAAGTCAGTCCTGGTCGGGCATTACTTGGTGTACAACTTCTCCGTTACAACTGCCGATGTGGAATTAAGTTTGCCGCGTACAAGGATTTTCTTTTATACACGCTTTACACGAGGTAGCAAGAACCGTTAGTATCATAATTCTTTTAAAGGTTCTCCGGTCGTCTCAATTGTTTTTAGTCTTGAGTTGTGCGGGTAATTCGTTTTGCTTCCTCCCTCTCGCCTCAAACCTTGCTTCAACTGGCTTGAAAATAGTCATACAGGTCTTTTTGCCGTCACGCCTGCAGGATTACATTATCAGATTATTTCAAAAGTCAGATAGCAAGTCATGCTGATGTGTCTACGATTGTTGTTTCGTAAGTCAAATTACTTTCTTACTTAATCTCTTACTCAAAATTTTTCGTAATTTGACTTCTTTTGCATGTCCTGACAATAAAATTAACCAACTATATCTCTATAATCTTTGTTTTCCGACTAAGTGTCATGCCAAAGTCTACATGAAGAAAAGATTGTGATGACGAAAATAATCTGCGCGAACTAGATCATAATATGATTGACAACTTGAATACTGTGTAAACACAAAAAGATTAATTTCCCCGAATAGTGTACATTTGTAGACACACGAAGCAAATCATGAACAAGGTTTATTCTGTGGATCATAAGCAGTCAATTTCTTGCACGAATAATTGTTAAGGCCAGTTCACACGGGTGATTTTTGCTGCGATTTTTCTCCTTTTAGTGTATGTGATCGAGTAGGTTGACTGGCGAGTGCATTAGCAAAGTTGTTGGACCAAGTATACTCGCCAGTTATCCACTCTATCACATCGTTCAACACGAGAAAAATCGCATCAAAAATCGCCCGTGTGAACTGGCCTTTACCTAATCGTGATAACCTTTTCATATCACTTAAGTCGGCTCTATTCAAGAAATTTGAAAAAACAGTAGGCATTTCTCCGAAGTTGCAATTGGATTTTTTATACCTGTCCCTTTTTTACGTAAGGGAAGGTAGCGACATACAGCGCTGACTAAACATTCCATTTTAAAATCTGGCAATGTTTTTACGCATATTTTTGTGATAATAGGTCAGTACCTAGTTCCATAGCACGTGAAATAGAAGATTGAAAAGTATCCCAAGTATGTGACAAGCATCGACCAAAAGATTCTAAGAATCTTATCTGGTCCTCGTGCAAAGCAGAGCTAATCCCCAACCAAAAAGCCTGGTAACATAACTTAGAATTGAAAGTGCTTAGGAGTGAAAGAGATTCACTTCTATTTACCTACGTTCCTGCATGCCATTCCACAAATCTGAGCTGGATTTGATTTTTTTAAAAGGCACAGTAACGCCTACTGAGCGATGTGCTTTAAATTTGGTATTTTGTCGTTTGAGTGATGTGTTAACGATTCAGGGCATTGAATGGCTTAAAAGGCAACAAAATTTAGAATTTGTTTGTCTTAATTCGATATTTTGCTCAATCAAAACAATTGCTCTGACAGCCTCAAAGTTCAGAATTGAATAGCTCAAACAGAAAAGTCCAATACTTACTTTCGCTAGATTTACTGTCTTCGGTATTTCCTTTCGCGGCAGGAGAACTTTCAGCTTCTCTCTTAGATTTTGTTGATGAAGGTACCTTTTTGATCCGGACTTTTATGGCTTTAGTTTTTGCTGCCGGCTGAACAGCCGAAGATAAGGGGTCTAATGGAGGAGATTCAACAGCGACCTCGGATGGGGGAGGAGGGGATATGAATGGTTTAACAGGAGGTGGGGGAGGGTCACGAGGCATGGAGTGATAATCCAGCAACTGTTTAAGCAAAAATCTACAACAAATTTATCCCATTTTGAAGCTACAATTCGCTCGAAAATCAAATTTCAACTTCGGGCATAAAATTTAAAGGATTCATTTGAAATCAGAAACACCTCAGTTTTGTTCTACTTTGAAATGTAAATTGGTCTTTATGATGACGTAGGTATTTAAGATTTAAGAAAAATATTCTTTCTTATATTTACAAACGTGTCTTACGGAGAATGTATGAGTAGTGCATTCATTGGATTATATTGGCTTAGCACTGCACTATACCCCACGATGCAAATTAGTCACAAAAAAATAAAATCTTCCTATTAGCGGGTGTACAGGTCTTACTGTACAGGTACCATTAACATACTTGCGCTCAACTTTTGCACGTTGAAACTTTGCATCTGTTCGCACTATTTCGTCTGCAATTGCAGCATTTTCCTTGAAAAGTAAAATAAAACGTCTTACCACAAAAAGCAAAAAGTTCACTTAATAGGACTACAGTACAGCCTTTTTGAATTTGCGACCTGAAATCTGCTACTCTGACGACTGAGCAATGTCGCAGGTCGATTTCCTGTTGACATTATACATTTGCTTCTAGTTTATTCAACAACGTAAGTCATAAATTTATAGTTAATATACATTTTGTTGCTTTGGACTGACAGGCCAGATTTCCAAGAACATTTGAAGGAAGGCCATTTGAACCGCAGATTAAATAAAGACATCTCAGGAAAATATTACTTAATACGTGTAAGGATCTGATCGTGCTACTACAATAAATAGTTATCATTTTATACTTTATATAGCATCAGACAATCTTGATATTGCAAAACTAGTACAAGATATACAGCATAGGGATGAGTGAGGAAACGGAAAGCAATTCAATCGTATCAGCGAATTAATCAAGACGTGTGTATGCTCTACAGTACTTACAAATATCATCCTTTTGGCAAGTCTCTTTAACCGCCGATATTTATTCTTGTATTTAAAAATGCTTGCTTCACTGTCTTGATATCGACCACGTCCCATTGCTCTCTAGTACACAGAGAAAATACACATAGAGTATTATGCACATCATTGAACTTGTTGTACACGGTAATGGTAAGATGCAATGAACCAATTGTAATAAACCCACCACCAATAATGCGACCCAGCCATCATTCAATTGTTTCACTCCGTCTAACACCAGGTGAACTTACTTTCTATAGTGAGACTAGTGCATGCCACGAAATAAGTAACTACCCATTGAGTAGAAATGCACTCCGGTTTTTCTATGGAATTTCTTCCCCAGCCACAGCTAGTGGCACAGCATGCAAAACACTCCCAGAAAACCTAAAAGTTTTGAGATCAAAAGATCTAAATTCCATAGGCATTTGGCATCAGACATATCCGTGTATCACAAAGCCCAGGCTTCATTTTTGTGCTAATTGCCTGCTTGCAACCCAAAATGCCATCAGAAGTGTTTTCTAAGAATTGTTTATAAGCTACCCAACAGACTAAAAGTTGGCCGGAGAGGTGCGACACTCCCTCTAGAATTGTGAGATATGAGTTTGAACCAGTACACTTGGTTCACAAGATTTGGTCAGTAATTAGGACCTACATGTGAAGACCCGTCGATTATATAAAGGCCATTTTCCACACAAACTTATTCTGAACGCGTCCCTGACACCCACCAGAGCCTGGACTGCACACTGCCATACAACGGCCTTCTGGGCTTACAATCATGTTACTGTGTCTAATGCCATGCCATTGTAACTTTCAAAATAAACAGTGCAATTGCATTTTTATGATTAAAAAGCGGAGCATGTATTGAAAAGAAGAGTGGTCTCAGGAAGAAATTCTATTTACCCTACCTCTCCAGATTCAATCGTCGTGCTCAGATTTATTTCCCTCTGGTTCGTAGGGTTCCTTGAAAATAAGACAAGCAAGGTAAGAGTGAACAAATACTATAAACTGAGACATGGCAATCATGCAGAAAGTATTATTATCAGAATTTCGAGTGACAAGAGTCTTGGACTGATTGAGTGAATTGTCTGGCATTAGACAAGAAAAAAATCAAAGCACACTGGGTTATCTTCTGATTACTACTTATTCTCTGATCGGTAAATAGGTGTGTGGTGCAACTTTTGCAATGTAAGCATCTATGGAATAGAGAGAAACTATTACATCTGTTGACCCCAAATTCTTGGAAACCATGCTGTGCAGTAACCCAGGTTGCACAGTCAGCTATATTTTCCACATTTTAAAATATTTACAATATTCCTACTTGAGTTTTACTTACTTCTCTTACACTTAAGATTTTAAATATTCCAAAGTATATTTTAAATATGTGATGACCTAATATGGTAGGGAGCCTCATGGATGGTTACCAATTATAGGCTGCCAATTCTTTTTGTTAATCTATTGAGCCACAAATGGCAAAGTGCCCAGTGCATCCTGCTTATTCATTTTATCAGTTTTATGCCAGACAACATATGATGTTGACTAGTCACAAACATGGACACTGACCGTGCAATAATGTCCTTGTCTCAGAACTTAAATAGTCTGTAATTCAATAGTCAAGTCTTCTTACTAAATTAATGAGTATACCTACTATAATGGACTTTGCCTTTATGGCATTATCATCTGCAGTTGGTGGCTGTACTCAAACTGCATAATAAGAATGATCAACTCACTTTTTTGTCAAGCTACGTGCATGTGTGTGAGTTAATTGTATTATATATGATGTTCTGAATGTGTGGAATGTATAAATGAATATTTTGGATCACATCCCACATGGGACTTTGTGTCTTGATTGCATCAACTCCACTTGAGGTATATTCTGTTTGCAAAGTGACTTATTCAGAGTCCAAATGAACGCTTCGCAAATTGCGATTTGCGAAGCGATTTTGAATATTGCATAATCTTGCGAAGCAAGTTTGCTAATTTGCGAAGCTCCTTGTGAAAGTGCACCACACACAGTACAAGTTTACAATTAATGATTTATACCTGAGCATAATAAATAATGTGAAACATTCTAAACAATGTATGCAGTGATCTATTGTGTAACTGTTTCCTGACATTTTGACATTTCATTTCCCGTTGTTGAACTAAATTAGAGCTTGCATGTGGTCGCTATCAACATGCTTTGTGTATAACAATGGCTAAGCCAAAGACTGTTTAAAAATGGGAACAAGATTTAAAGGTGATATTGATATAAAGTTTTAGTAAAGATAGAAAAAAGGCTGAAACCTTACAATGTTCTGTCTGTGAAGTATTTTTGACCAGAATCAATTCAACTGAGCACTGGGTTTTCAGGAGGGGAAATGTGCTTTAGATCGCGAGATTTCGAAAGCAAAGTTAGGAAGCTGTTTTTTGACGATAATTCAGACCCTTGTACTTGTGTGTTCCGTTACATTTGACTACATACATCACTTGTTTTAGGGCTCATTAGAAGTTTAAAAACTCATTTATCAATGTGAGACTTTTGTTATTTAAATATCATTGAGAAGTAGTGTGCTCCAGTGTGTTGAACTCTGTCTAATGTCAAACAATTTTACTCATCAAACAAAGACCCTTAAGTCCTAAAATGATGTACATCTTGCAAACCCCTCGCAGTAGATAGATCTGTTCTTTATAGGTACAAGCATAGAGATTATATAAGAATAGAGTGGGCATCGTAGTATAATCTTATACAAGTGAAAAGGGACCAATTGAAGCAAGCTAATGGGGGGGGCAAATTCTGTTCCCAGATGCAAGACCCGAATTAAACTCAATACGTTCATTGGCTAAATACATGGACTTTGTTTACATGAAGTTTCCAGACTTTTAAAATGAAACGACTGTCAAGAAATAGAAAATGAATAAGACACAACACAACTCACAGAAAAGGTAAAAATAAACTGTTTTTGGTGTTTTAAATCCCCTAGTAATGTATGTTTTGAAATTTCGGTAAAACGTTGGAGTGATAATAAAAATTCCTGCAAGCCTCCTTGGTCTAAATAGGAATTTTTCTAAGAAAACCTACACATGAGAATAATATTTATGCAGCAATGCCGAGTGATGATTATATTCGTCCCCAAAATCTAGACGTTTTGATTAAAACAAACTTTATAACAAGGAACGGCTGATTCATACACAAACTGAACATATTTTATTCAGTGAATACAAAATATTTAAGAAATACCCTTTCAAAAGTGCTGTTCAAAACCCATTGCTATGTTGTTGCTAGGGAAAGATTCTATATCGAAAAACCCAAATACTTTGAAAGCAGGATTCAAAAAGACAATTTTTATGAAAAATAGTAAATAATAAAAATGTAGACGTTATAAGAATTATTTTACCATAATGCAAGGCTTAAAAGCACGCCAAAATAACAAAAACAGTTCAAGAAACACCCCAGAAGAAAACACGTCATCCGTTTCGCTGTGGGCTCAGATTGGCCCACCATTAGCTTGCTTCAATTTGTCCCCAAATTTCGCTGAAGATGGCCACTCTATTCTTTTATAATCTCTATGGGTACAAGTGTATAGCATTTCAATAAAATAGAGAAGTCTGGTTTACACTGTCCAGGGCGTTATTCCATTGCGCGACAGTGTAGTCTCGATATTCATTTCACTGTCGAGTTAAAGCCAGACAATTTTAGTCACTCTTACCCCTTAATGACATGGGTAAAAATAAAACGCACTATTTACCCGTGGACTAAAATACTCACTTGCAAATTGCCTTTCCAATCTGCTTAGCTACAGTACCACTACATGCAGGCGAGGTGTCCATTGAGGTATTTTCGTTGTCTTCTACATGCAACAAGGGTGAGAACAACATATTTGCACTCAATTCGACTCCATTGGTCATCTTTGAGTAGGGTGAATTTGGGGAAGGTGATCTCAAACCATGAGATTGAGATGATGATGGTGCAGTAGGTCCACTATTACCCATAGCCATATTTTTTACAATTTTAGGCATCAGCCCATAAGTAATTTGCACTATTTCTCTACACAAAACTCTTATCTGATTGTGGGATCCATTGTCTATAGAAATTTTAGTCAATTCTGAACGAAAGACTTATCATTTGGCCACTTTGTCAAGCCACTTCTGTCTAGATTTTTGTGTTCATAAATTTTCAAATTGAGAATCGTACGCACCCGATTCGCGAATTTTGCGCCAGCGCATGCAAAATAGTGACGTCATAATCACCAACATCTCCCCACGGAAGCGACATGTTTTTGTCTTGACTGTATACGTTTACATCATAAAATTACTATTTTTGGACCAGCAAATGAGGTTATGCAATAACCAAGGTTAACAGCTTGGGAACCAGTCGTGACGTCAACATGACACGAGAATAATACCGTAGACTCGATTTTGCCAGAAAATGTCATTCCGCGATCAGATTTACAGTTTAAATTTTCAGAAATCAAGGTGCACGATGTTTTCCTGCAGTTATATAAGCTTAAAATATCAAAATCGACAGGCATTGATACTATTCCAGCAAGGGCGCTCAAAATCTCAGCAGAAGTCATTAGTCCATCACTAGCGTGGATATTAAACCTTTCGATAAAAACAGGAATCTATGTTGACGAATGGAAAAAGGCATGGGTACTACCAATATTTAAAGCCGAAGATCGTCAAAAATGTGAAAATTATCGCCCAATTTCAATTCTACCAATTATAAGCA
>JAOBYK010077792.1:0-44247 GCA_025434845.1 Phenganax subtilis | reverse complement strand
TGTGAACCAATTATCATAAACTCAGTTTTGCTCTTATTTAAACTCAATTTATTGGCTGCCATCCAATCCGAAACATTCGCTAACTCATTATTTAAAGTTTCAGTTATCAATTTTATTTAAAGTTTCAGTTATCAATTATTTACAGTTTCAGTTATCAATTTTATACAAACACCGTAGAATACATACAGGAGAGAAACCTTACGGTTGTGATGTTTGTGGAAACAAATTCTCAGATAAAAGTAATTATGCTGTCCATTGTAGAATACATACTGGTGAAAAACCTTAGGAATGTGATATTTGTGGGAAACAATTTTCAACATCAGGCAGCCTAACAGGGCATCAAAGAACACATACGGGAGAAAAACCATACAGATGTGATGCTTGTAAAAAGCGTTTTTCCCGATCCCATCACATAGCAAGGCATAAACGCACTCATACGGGGGGAAATCCTTATGTGTGTGTATGATGTTTGTAACACACGATTCTCGCGAGCCCATCACCTAGCAAGGCATAAATGTACTCATACGCCTGAGAGTCCTTACGTATGTGATATTTGTAAAAGACTTTATACACAAAGGGATGTTTTATTGAAATATAAAAACACCCAACATATGTTGGCATAAAGACATTTTATTGAAACAGTTAATATTACTTGCTGTTAAGTTTGCAATAGTGTAAAAAGTTTTATATGGTTAAACAATACAGTCCAGTGTTTTTGATCTTCAGTTTATGGCGATGACCTAGATTCCGCCTTCTTCTGTTGAACTAGGACGTATACTAACAATGCACCCATTTGCATGATCGTTGATCACATTCATTCTGTTAGTTTTTGGTTCCGATACTTCATACACAACATCTCGCTGTGGCATAGGATTAGGAGCAGTATTTTCACTGGCTGTATTGTATACAACGCATCTCACCTTTGGCTGTTGTTTAGCCACGCCGGGCTGGGAAATGTACTGTTGTGGCAAATTATTTCATCCAGGGATAATTTTCAAAATGGCGGAAATTTATTCAAAATGGATTCCATTGTGATATTGAATTTCATCGCTATTTATTTTAAGTTTTTGGTGGGATAGAGGGGACAACGTGGATACTGTTGGACACACAGGAACTGTGAGACAACATGAGTTGCCTAGCAACACTCAGAGGAGGGAAGAACGCATTGAAATTCGATATTTTAAATGAATTTTAACAGTCGCGAAGTCTTCTACCGTCATGAATGATAAAAATGTATTGTGCGATATGTAAGTATTTTTCTACATACTTGAAATTTCAAAACCATAGAAATTTTCGGAATGGTGTAAAGTTTGATATCTATTACATTCTGGGTTTTAGGTTTGCTTGTGATATTTATACTTTTGCATGAAACTCTTGGCTTCAGAGCGCCGATGGGGAATAAGAGCAATTGTCGTGCGTCTAGCAACAAAGCAGTTGCACGCATTCGTTTCCCGCTTGGTGAACTTGCAAAAAGAAGAAGAAAATTAAAGGAGAAATTCTTGGGACAAAATGGTGAGCTAAAAAATCTGCAAAAGGATGCACAGAAGATATCAAAACGGGTATGTATGTGTATATTAAATGTATGATATGTATAATATTTTATAATCTATATCATGACCTAATAATTTTAACCCATAAATGCTCAGTATAGAACCAGATAACAAATAGAATGGAACAACGTACCTAACTTTATATTAAAATTGGTTTTAGATTGAACGCGAACAAAACAAGATATCTTTCCTTAATGCAAAAGAGAAGTCTGCATCAGAGAGAAAGAGAAAACTTCAGAATGAAAAAACCAAATGTATTGAAGCAGCAAAGAAAAGAAAGAAAAGCATAAGACAACAACTTCCATCCCAAATAAATCCTCAGAACTCTGAACAATTTCAGAATTCATTAAATGGTCGAACAGGCCGGAGGAGGCGGAAAGAAACTCTTGACTCTTGTAAGGCCATACATGGGGATTGCCAAGGAAATTGCAATTATGCATGCTGAGAGACCTAGCTAAGGCTTATGTAGTGCAGTATATTAGCTAATTAATTTATTATCATGGTTGTCTACAAGTCCTTTTGCTACACACAATGCCACAGGCTGAATTAAACCCCAATGCAATTAACCCTTAAACTAATAAAAAATTAAATTTGGCACATTGTAGTGTGGGAAACAACTTAACTGTAGCAAAAAGACTTTGTAGAAAAACTGCTATAATTGTACCAAAATGGAAAAGAAATTAGGGGGTTGTTAAACTGAACCTTGACAACTTTATAAAACAGCATTTGTATTTGTTCCTAAATACTAGTGGTATACAGCCAACGTCTACAAGAACAATATGCTTGAGCCTTGACCATTACAATTTTACTGTATATTTGTAGGTGAAACTTCCGCAGCTATTGCTGGAATGTGGGTGACACTAATTAATGAGAGTACAACTGAACAACTGACGGCATGTGTGGAGACATCCCTAAAGATGCGAAGTAAAATTATTCCTGCTATAGTAAACAAGGAAATTAAACAGCATGAAGAAAGTCAAGATAACATGTGCCGTAGTTTAAAAATATTGTATGCAAAAGGCTTATTGTCCAAAGAAAAGTACAAAGCTATCTGTAGAAATATCCAAGCAAACTTTGGTGAATCTGTAAGTTCTCCAAAACTTGTTTACTATGACAAATTGATTGCTTTTATCAAGTCAGTCAACTTGGACAATGTCCATGATTTTGCATCGACCTTCTGTAAGTCTTGTAAAGGTGAATTTGAGGAACCAGTCAATAGGGCATATAGAGATTTCTGCAGTTATATTACAACCCTTGCAGAACTCTATATACTTATTGATCAGGCATTGAGTTCTGAATCATTTTTCAAGCATTTTGGAAGTTTGCCATATCATTTTAGAGTTGCAATTGGGGCTGACGGAGCGCCCTTTGGTAAAGACGACGAAGCCACCGCTTGGCTTGTGTCTTTCGTAAATGTCGATAAACATATCCAAAGTGAAAACGACAACTTCCTAATATGCGGGGAAAATTGTTCAGAAACCCATGAAGGTATGATGCAATATGCTAGAAAGTTAGTACATGATATTGCATATATTGAAAGCCATCCAATCAATATTAGTAGTTTTAACTGCAAAATTACCGTCGAGCTTGTCCCTTCGGACATGAAATGGTTGTCTGCAATGTCTGGGGAGATCAATAATGCAGCATATTATTTTTAACCATTCGGCATTGTCAATCAGGATAATAAGGCAACTCCCAATGGGACCCTAGGAGAACACCAATCATGTACATGGCACCCTTGGGATTATGAGGAAAGGGTTAAGGTTGTAAAAAAAGTTGCCACTAAAAGAGACCAACTAGCTAAGACCAATATCGCCCCTAAAACTAAAAAAAGCAAGCTTCTTAATTTTATCAAGGAACAGGGATCCCGGCAGGAGCATGAGCCAGTTTTGGGGAAACTGATAGATTCTGGATTTGCTGAACCTCTCCATAATAGCAATAATGCTTGGGCATATATACATAATCTAATGCTTGAGTTTGCTTTATCGAAATCAAACATTACACAGAGCAACAAAGAAATTGACGAGTTACCAACAAATTGTTCCTTTTTTTTTACTTTTCTGTCTTAAAGGGGACCTTACGTGTTTCTCGACTGGTTAATAAAGTTAAGACATGGTTCGGTGAAGGTCGAAAGAGTTCTTTTGCATACAGGTTCAGAGGCAAAGAGACAAAAATATTTTGTCGTAAATTTATGTTCGTATTGCATGCACTGAGTAATCCAACTGACTCCTCTGAGACACATCTAAGACTTGCATCCATAGCTTATTGTTGAATACAATTACGGGATGCAGTTTCATACTTTTCACGTGTAAACATTACCCAACTCGAAATTGAAAGGTGTAAAAATGCTTGTCTGCGTTTCTTTAATGCTAATGTTCTCTTATTGAGGTCAGTCACACCAACAATTTGGACAGTAGGTTATGCCATACCAAGACACCTTTAAATATTATTTGACAGATATGGCATGGGGTTAGGCCTCAACAGCATGCAGGGTCGAGAAGCAAAGCATGTAAGGCTATCTCAATATGCAAAACATTCTACTAAATCAACTAGGTGGGCGATGGTCTTGCGACATGATTATATTTCAAATGTGTGGATTCGCAAACATGAACCAGGTTGTCTATCTTACACTAAATACCATGCACACTACATTCCAAGTGAAACTGAATTAGAAACTTCTTGCTATTGTGGTTTCCCGGTAAGCAGGGGCATGAGCAGTTGTAGTATTTGTTCATCATGTACTTTTCAAGAAGTACAAAAGTCAGCAGAAGCTGGTAATTTGACTAATAGAATAGTCAACATTCTCAATCTGCATAAGTAGGTGATATGAAGTAGAAGCTATGTATCTTTGTTACAGAACAGTATTTTGTTAAAAAATCATACATTATATTGTATCTTAATTAAGCATTATTTTATGCTGTTACAGTAGTCTATTTTCTATGAAAAGTTATTCGTTGCATATATATGGAAAATCGTGTTAGGATAACAAATTATTATATTTTATAAGAACAAAAAAAGTTGTAAAGGTTTTATCTTATTTATGAATTAATAAAAAGAATTTTCCTCATTTTAATAACAAGTTGATTAATTATTTGAGTGGGTGGCCAATGTATTGTCATTCCAAATCCCACCAATGACACATGATGCATGATTTATATACGTAATCCTTATTTAAGGTCGAACGGTTGCCCAATGTGAGCAAAAACATGCACATTGGTGCACAGTTTGAAGGTACGGACACTATTCAAAGCAATTACTTTCCATAACACATAATTAATAGGTCATAAACTGCAGGTCAATGCAGCTTGCAGGTGAGAGTTACAATTAAGAATTGGGCATTCCTAAACCTGCATTAACCTTTAAATTAGTGTTTAGAATGGATATCTGATCCTAACACTATATTTTTACATCCTGTAACCTGCAACCTGCAGTTAATTTTAATAAGTAGACAGTCGAATAAGATTCGAGGTATATAATTATGAAAATTAAACTGCAACACAAATATAATCAGTCAGCTGTTAAACTAAAGCTTTTAATAAAAGTTAATTAGTGTTACCTAAAGCACTATTGATGTTCTTTTATAATGTAGGTAACTTCAGAAAACATGTTGAGGAACACCAAACTGGTTCCAATAACCATAATGAAAAGTAACCTTGACATTTCCTTGCTTCTTAGAAAAGTTGATTACCAGTGGGTGAATATGCGAAATTACTGCTCTACAGTACCCATTGTTCCTTAAATATCTAAAGAAAGTGTCATTTTCAGCAGTTGTAGTATTTTCCTGTATAACATGTATCATCCAGTGAATAGCTGACTCTGATTTAGTTATTTGGAGTTGTTCCACACATTTTGTCTTTTTGACGACCCTGCCATAAGCGCCTTTAATGATTGTAAGCTTCAGCAATTCAAAAATTTCTTCGTACATATTTCTGACAATACAAACTTGCCATGGATGAGACAAACAAGTTGTAGCCGTCATTCTACGACTTGCAATCCTGGTCCAACAAAGCTATTCGCGCGAAACCATTGGGTACAGCTCAGCAACATGATATTTGCAGGTATCTTCGCCTATAAACATATACTTCTTTAGAACTTCTCACGATCTTAAAAGAACTTCCGACCCGATTTTTCCTGCCAGTTCTTTACCATTAGACTTTTTATGTAGTCATTCACAATTTCGTGCAAATTGACAATAAGCGACGCCATCTTTAATTTTTATAACAGCTGACCTTTATTGCGGGTGCATGCCTATCCATCTGGCCAATTTCGCGCCTCTGCCAGCCCGGCGTGTAGCATCTTGTAGGAACTTTCTTGTCTGTTCAATATTCAGCAAATGCATATCTGCGAGATGATTCGCTAGTCTTACTGGGTATTTCGCACTGCAATTGGGAACAGGACCACCACGACAAAGACGACTAGTCATATTGACGACTCGAAGAACAGATGCAAATGATTTGTTTTCGTTAAATTATCGACTTATATCAAAGATAAGACGGGCCAAAAGACATATAGATAGGGAAAAATTAAAAGGCAAGAAGGTAGACCAAAAAGGCCAATAGGCAAGCCAAAAAGGCCAAAAGCAAGCTAAAAGGGCCAAAGGCGGGCTAAGCGAGCCATAAAGGCCAAAACGGTAAGAATGGGCCGCTCAACCCCATACTTTTTGCCAATGTCTTGTATCGTATCAAACCATAGGTATCAATGTACTCAAATTACTGTCTTAGTATAGGAAGTGCTTTTTTCCTAGTAGTGATTCGATGCAACTGTACGCCATGGATCAAGTCAACGATAAAGTGACCCTGGACATTCCGTACAAGATCACCCGAAACAACACGACAAAAATCATAGAAACAAAGCGCATGAAGAAAGACTACCGTATTGTTTACGATAAATGTGTAATTGTTGAAGAATATAAAACATTGCCTTATGGATTTTGAATGCAGAGTTTATAAAGTTTCTATATTGTTAACAAGTTTAAAATACAGTTCTAAGTGTTTTTGATGTTCAGTTTATGGTAATGATCTCGATTCACCCCGGTCTGCTCTTCCAAATGCTTGATCTGCTTTGCATTCTAATCGTTAAGGTCCCACATCATCACCTCCTTTGCGTTCATGTGGTAAGTGAAGATATTCCCCTGGGGAGCTGGTGGTACCGTTATGCTCTTCAATGTTTCTAATATGACTTGCATCAACAGAGTGTAGTGTAACGTTGAGTCATCGATAAGCGTTGCCGGTACTATGTTCACCAAGATTGTCTGATTTTCCTGCTTGTTCGAAAGCCATGGGGTTATAATATCTCTCCAAGACATACTTGCCCTTGAGACTGTCCAACGATTATGACTAAAATTATAGGTGGCACAGAGTTTAAAACACGTTTGCAAAAGTTTAAAGGTCTTTTGTTTCAGCATCTGTCTCTGATCTGTACAAAAGACAGCTCTCCAATCATGACATGTGCACTTGAGCATTTCAAGGGCGTTCACTCTAGCTAGGTTTCATATCGCTCAAACTTTGGGTAAAAGCCTCCAAGACATTGGCTTCTGAAACCTTTTCCAAAGCATGATCAAAGTACAAGCATAACTGTTCATCTTTTTCCATCATGAGACAGTCATGTTGTCTTTGGGACGGATGGCTAATGAGGCATCCGTTTTCAACCACAAGACGAGATATAGTGGATGCGATTTCGCCAGCATAGCATTTCAGCAATTTCTTTTTGATACGTTTCCGACGATGTGAAAGAAACAATTCTTTATAGTCCATTTCCATAGGTTTTGGTACATTCGATGAGTGAAACAACAAAACCTCTGACACTTTGTCGTAAATGGAGAACATTTTATAGGACGCACGTCATCGTGAGGTTGACGTCACAGCATAAACATGGGTCGCCCCGCCAGCAAAAATCCAAAGATCAACAGGAATCACAACAGACAGAAAATGCTTAGAATTGGCATAAGTGTGGGTCATAATGATCTCAATCTTGAGGGCCATTTACAAATGGGGGAGTAGCAAAACGGTTAAAAATTATCAACCTGTTGAAAACGCGTCATTGTCAAACGATGACGAACCCGTCAACACCGTTCACAGCGTGAAAGAATAAGAATACACGTCCTTTCAAATTTCGTTCATTCTATCACTGAACATGGATGTTTACGTAGTTAGCATGTATTACGATCCAAAACGATCGGGAGGATTTGGTGGCATGAATCGTTTGTAGGATGACGTGAGAAGAGAAGGAACATTTGACATAAATCGTAAGAAAATCAAGGAATGGTTGATGAAACAAGACACCTGCATGCTACATAAACCTATCCATCGCCATTTTAAAAGAAACCGTGTGATCGTGGGCAGCATTGATCAGCAATGGCAGATGGAGTTAGCGGACATGCAATCCATGCAAAAGTTTAATGATGGCTTCAGATACCTGCTCGTTTGCATTGACGTGTCTTCAATGTATGCTTGGGTGGTCCCTTTGAAAAATAAAACTGGTCCTACGCTGGTGGAACGTTCGAAGTCATTCTGTCATCTGCATGCAAGACTGAAAAATCATGACAGATCAAGGAACGGAGTTTTTGAACAAACATTTTCGAGCGCTGATAAAAGACGAAGACATAGAACTTTACATCATGTACAACGAAACGAAAGCTTCAATCGTGAAACGTCTGATTCGCATGTTAAAGACGAGGATGTGTCGTTACTTTAAAGCGAAGAAAACCTTGAGATACATTGGTGTGTTGGTTGATTTAGTGTATTCCTATAATCATAGTGTACATCGAAGCATTAAAACAAAGCCAGCCAATGTTAATGTTGAAAAGCAAAAGGAAGTCTGGCATACCTTGTATGATGACCATAAAGCAATAAGCAATGCAAAGTATGAGTTTCAAGTAGGCGATCAGGTGAGAATTAGCAAAATCAAACAATGGTTTGAAAAAGACTATTTGCCAAATTTCTCAAAAGAAATCTTCACCATCAGCAAACAAGTGCCTTGCCACTCTTCTGTATATAAACTCAAAAACTATGATGGGGAGGAACTCAAAGGGACGTTCTACGATCATGAACTGCAGATGACGTCTACGAGATTGAAATTGTTCTGAAGAAACGCGGTAGAGGCGATAATGTAAAATACCTTGTAAAATGGTTAGGTTACCCGAACAAATTTAATTCTTGGGTACATGCTTCAGAAGTAAATAAGATTTAAATCTTGGACTGTGTTGTCATTTTCATTCGCATTTCGTCACGAGCGGAACACATTTTTATCTCACGCTGTCAAGCAATGCCTACACGAACATCTTTCCTAATAAAAAAAACAGGCAGTTATCGTCTGAATTTACAACAATCCATTGACTTGCATGGTGATTGGGAAGTTGGTTTGTACTCCATTTCTTATCCGAACACATGGTATACTTTGGCCAAGGGTCGTGACAGGCATATTTATTGCACTGACGACGGTACTGTTTTTCACGCCGTTCGTGTGGATTACGGTCACTACGACACAGTGCTGGAGCTTATCAAAGCCGTAAATGCAGCCTTGGCAAAACAGATTGGAAATAATATCAAAGTAACCTTCAATCCTCGAACGGGAAGAGTAAAGGGGACCTTAAAAGAGAATCACCAATTGGCTTTAGGACGAAGAATGTCGATCACGTTAGGGTTTGGTGGAAAGGACATCAAACTTAAGAAAACGACCGAAGGTCTTTCCGTGGCAGATTTGTTTGGCATCGCAGCGATTTATGTGTACTGAGATATCGTTCAACCCAAGGTCGCGGGAGATACGAGCGCCCCTTAACTCTGAGCCATACCCGTTGAGGGAAAGTCTGATGACGCCAATAGGGAAACGTTCACAAACATACAATACTTACCTATGGAAACGAAATCGTTCGAGGATATGGAAATTCTTTTAAGGAACGACACAGACGATCCGGTGCCATTTGAATGCGGAAAGGTGATCGCAACACTGTACTTTAGAAAGCAGAGTTACTTCACCAAAAGATCCTGAGAGTCTGTACGTGCATTACTAGCTCAATCAATAACAACATGGTTGTGGGATGCCCGTTTTCAGAGGGAGTCCATGGCAAGTCGGACGTGGTCAGTTGGGTTACGGACTAGGCGGACTGTTTTGAAGCATGGCAAGAACGGTCCGGCCGATGGCTTAAAGTGGAGCAAAAGCCGTTGGAAAAAGTGCCCTGAAGAGCGGTGCAGACCTTTTGGGCGATGTCCTAGTAGGGAAGAACGTAAAAGAAGCAGCAAAAACACGAGCTAAAGAAGCTTCCAATGTTGCCAAAGGGAAAGTTATCGATCAAGTGAAAGAGCAAGTAGGACGTGGTAAAAAAACAAAGTCCACCGCCCCTGCTGCCAGAACTGCTCTGACCAATAAACGGAAAACAGCTCCTGAAAAAGATATATTCCGATAGAACATGAATTTCGTACATTCTAAGTCCCAAGAATGCACAAAGACAGAACTCGATGTATTTTCTGTGCCGCCAACACAAGTTAGTTTGGAAAAAAGGTACTGGATCGATTATCAGCCTGTTTCTAGCATATCGGACAGGGGGCCGATCACCTTCCTGTCTTCAGGGGCTGAAGATTATATCGATTTGTCGAAAACGATTCTCGTGGTGAAAGCAAAAGTGACAAAAGCGGATGGCACAGCTATCAGTGGCTCCGAAAAAGTTGGAGTGGTGAACAATTTTCTGCATAGTTTGTTCAAACAAGTCGACGTGTTCTTGAAAGGAAAACAAGTCACTCAAGCTACGGAAACGTATGCTTACCGAGCCTACCTCGAAACCCTCCTCAACTACGGTTCAGCGGCAAAAGCATCTCAACTCGCTGCAGCTCTATTTTACAAAGATACGGCAGAAAAATTTACGTGGCGGAACCAATACAAACCACAGCTCAGAACCGAGATATGCCTTCAGCAAGACAAGTGGAGTAATAGAGATGGCAGGAACTATATTCAGCAACGTGTTTTTCACCGAACGTCTCCTGCTCAGTTTCATTGACTTGAAAGTTGTGCTGAATCGAAATAGCAATGTGTTTTGTCTCATGGCCTCTGACAACAGCGTCGATTACAGAGTGAAGCTGGTCGATGCTTATTTCAAGCTACGCAAGGTGAAAGTGAGCCCGAGCATTTCCGTGGCTCACGAACTTGCATTGAAAAAATGAGCGGCTACTTATCCTATAGGTCTTGTCGAGTGCAAGAATTTTATTACGGCATCGGGAAGTCCCGCCCTTTCAAAAGATAACGTCTTTAACAGTCTTGTACCGAAATTGTTTGTGTGTGGATTGGTCCAAAGCGAAGCGTTTAACGGTGACTACAAAAAGAGTCCGTTCAACTTTAAACAAGTCAACGTATCATTTATCAGCGTCTCCGTGAATGGGGAAGAAATACCATTCAAGCCGATACAACTGGCGTTTGTTAAAAATCCTAGATTTATTGAAGCCTATTACACGCAGTTTTCTGGCACGGGAAAAATGTATTACGACTGCGGAAATGATTTGTCCCAAGAAGAATTTTCAAAAGGTTAAGCCATTTACGCATTCGACTTGACTGCCGATATGTATTGATTGTCAGCTCATTTCAATGCCGTGCAAAGAGGAAATCACGCAGTTGACATCAAGTTCTCTACGGCACTATGAGCAGCCGTGACTCTCGTCTGTTATGGGGGATTTGAAAATATTATTCAAGTTGATGCGGAGGGAAACGGCGTGTATGATTACTCTGGTTAGATGAACAGGGCTCAAATAGCTCGTGCACTTGAAAAAGATGCTGCAACAAGCAAGACGTTTTGCGGCATGTTTCCGTGTGACAAGTTACCTCGAATGAGCGACCAGTGCCCCTGTGGGATCGTTGCAAACACGGATCCAAGCGGTGAGCCTAGAGCGCATTGGGTGGCTTTTTACTTTCCATCAGAACAGAAAGGAGAATTCTTTGACAGTTATGGTCAGCCGCCTGATTTCTTCAGAACTTCATTTAAAGACTCTTTACATAAGCATTCTCACGAATGGGAATTTAACTCTCGGAAACTGCAAAGTGCTTGGTCCGATGTGTGTGGACACTATTGCAAATTTTACCTTATAGCCATAGAGCACGAGGACAAAGCATGAAAAAGATTGTGTTGTTATTTCATAATGATAATACCATGTTAAATGATGCGAAAGTGTCGAGATTTGTTAAGAATCATTTTAATGTTATGCAGTGAAATGTTGTTGGCCTTAATCAGTGTTGTAAAACGTTGTTGGAAAAATAATGCATGCTTTAATAAATGTTGTAAAACTTTATATGTCACTTCTCACTCCAAACATTTTATTGAATAACTTTTTAAAAGTAGTTACATTGAACAAGATAAAAAATTTTGCCATTTAGGCGATAGCAGTATTTTTTTCTTCTTCGTTTGATGTGTTTGTCTTTTGGAATCTGGTGTAGAAAGAATGTCTTCTATTTCTTCTGATAAATGAGTTCGTCTCCATCTTTCTTCGTTTGGTACTAGATCTTTAGGCATGTTAATCTTTCATAAAAAACAAAAAAATTCTTTGAAACCTGTAGGATTGAAATTTTTTCTCACCCTCACTGCATCGCTAACCAGATCAGATATGTTTGATTGTGGAATGTTTCCACCTTCGAGCTTGACCTGTCCAGTTTTATCCCACGTGATAATATCAGGCCCTGCTTTCAATCGGTTCAAGATAGCCGTCGCTCTTCCTTGCATCTTTTTAGGCACTGCATCCACGATGACCGAGTCGCGCAGTTCATACCGAACGCTGTCTTTCTTTCCGTGTTCAGAGCCAATCGTACCGTAAGAATATGAGTAGGAATTTTGCTGCCTCAAGTCTAAATAACGTTTCAAATTGCCATGGTAAAGCTTTTGCTTCTCTGCTTCGTCCATATCTGTACGTTGGAGAATATTCGTTATGTCCCTACCTCTATGCATCATGTTGGCCATAATCGGCGATGTTTCAAGTCGTTGTCTTTGCTCGTATCTGTGAAGCACGTCTTCAGGTACCAGCACCATTTGTTTAGCGTGATTAATCTTAAAATAGACTGTCAAGAACACTTAGAGCAGGCGGCAGTAGAGCGGTCAGCAGATTTCCACCTTCTTGATTAAGGTACCGCTTCTTTTGTTTCCTTGACACTTTTTTATTGGCAAACGCACGGAGATGTGTTTTGTAGCCTGCTAGACGTCGCTTCTGACACGGTGTGAGTACGACCACGCCTTTTACTATGTTAAACGAACACTCGCAAATAGACGTGATAACGTCTGTTGGACAACGTTCGATGAGCATTTTTCAAAGTTTCAGATTCCATTTCTCCATAACCTGTAAGTAGAGAAGACTTGCTTTCACGCGCTTGGACATCTTGCAATTGATGGCTTTGAGCAACTAAGCAAACTTAAGTACGCTTCACCTAGGCAATCTGTCTTTCCGCAGGTTAGATGTTCTTTCAAAGATGCATGTTCTCCGGCGTGAGCTGATGGCAATCGATCATTAAATATCTGTAAGATTTGCTTGTAGCATCATGATACGATTCCAAAAGAAAATAGCCACATTTGGGAAACATTTGTTTTGCTAGCATTGTAATTCCAAGCGAATTGCGCGGATTTCGGAAGATCAAGATGTAGTGACAATTCAGACTGATCGTTCACGACACTTTCCTGGGTGGAAATAAGTTTTGGGTAAGGTACAGTACAGATATACTGCGATGATGGGATCCACGGGGTAAATAAATCTGAGACACGAGGATCGTTTGAACATTGCATCATTAAATCATCCAGAATAACAAGGGAATTATAATGGGTCTCTGTCATGTTTAAGTCGTTTGGCAAACCTTCCACCAGTTCAACGTTTGATAATTCATCAAATTCTATTTGGTATTCCCCATAACAATCTATTACTTTAGTCGGAACAGGATAGAACAGTTCTTCTAGGCGAGGTAACATACGGCTAACGAGATACGATTTCCCGCTTTGACTTTGACTGAAAATATAAAAGTTGGCAGGCGTTTTAAATCTCACATCCATCATGGTCACCAACCAAGCACATAATAAGTTTTGTTTCGAAAAGTCGTGGTCTTTATAGCGAGAACCGACGTCTAGCAGCAGTTACCATTCTAATGAGAAAACTTTCTTTGATCTTAAACTTTGTGAAATTGATGGTTTTAAGAGGCATCGCCACTAAGCCTACAGCTCTTTGTGTCACGTCTTCAGAGTCATTCATAACATACACCAGTGTTAAGTAAGCCATAACTCAACCGAAATTATTGACATTGTATTCATGAAAAATAAGTGTAACACAGAGATAACGTGCCACGAGTGCTTGATTTTGAAATAAAGACTTGTGATGGTCAAGTAAATTAGTTATATGATGCGATAACGTTCGCATGTCCATATTCACATTATTTTTCTGAATCTCATTCAGAATCAGATCCATTCTGCATACAAACAAAGACAAAATGAATTCAAAAAGTCAAAACGTGTTTATTTAACATCTTAAAAAGTATCAAACAAATAAATAATGTTCTGAAAACTAATTACTGCTCAAGTTGTTAAAGCTACACATCAGATCGTCAAAGCAATTTTTGAAATAGTTCTCTTCTTCCTTGGTCTTGCGTTTACAAGATACAGGAATAGTGCAGCTCACAGGCGACAGTGATCCTTCAACTTCTTCGGAAGCCCATTCAAAATACCAATATGAGGTTTCTTTTCCGTTTGGCCAGGAAAAGAATCTCCGATCTCTGTTGATGCCTTCCTTCTTAACTTTCTGGTAGGCACACGTAAACCCACAATGACACGTCGGTCGCATTACCGGTTTAACATCACCCCATAGCCAAAAAGAACATGGATTCTTTTATTCAGAACACACGAAAAACGGTCTACCGTAACTATGTTTCATCAAATCCTTCACGATACGCATTCTGGCAAGCTTTTGAAGGCCATCACATTGCGGTTGCAGTTGTTTCATATGGCTTTCTCGAGCAGATAAGCTTCGTCTTCCGCGCAGCAGAAATGACAGCTGGGATTCTGATCACAAAACCAAAACGACCCATTTATCGTTTTAAAACGAGCGGGTGGTTTTTCATGTACACTTCATATTGTTAAGTTCTCTTCGTGAAAACTATGCACGCTATGATAAATATATCAATCTTCTCTTTCATTTAAACTTTTCACCCCAGACTCTAAGCCAATCAAAAGTAAGCACGGCCAAGAGCCAATCAGAAGTCAGCACATCCGTGCGCATGGCCGAGAGCCAATCAGAAGTCAGCATATCCGTGAGCACAGCTGAGAGCCAATGACAAGTCAGCACACCCGTGCGCACGATGTGCGCACCATATCAAGCCCTAAAATTCGTTTTGCGGCCTCATTTAATAATGAATATCTTCAATTCCATCAATACGACATGCTGGGCAAACAGTCTCAATGTAGACAAAGTCGTACCTTTGGGAGGTAAAGAGCTTATGTAATCTAATGGACGCCATATTTACAGAAGTAGTATCTCGCAAAATTGAAGAACTTCGTGCAGAAAGATGTTGCGGGTGCAAAGTAGATCGCCCAAGTCAAAGACGACACGATTGCCTCATGATGACGAAAAAAGAAGGATGGATAATGCATGGTTTGGAGACTATAGAGCGAGCGATTGAACTACAAGTCGTCTGGAAACAATTCAATGAAGCTATTCGTGTCATGAAGCTGGATTACCATGTATATGTGACAGAACATTTTAAAAGCTTAGCGCGAAACTTCGAAACAACTCTTGAATTCCTTCAAGAGCTAAAGTTCAATTCAGACTTCTCTACATACCAAGATATACTAAGGTTGTCTATACTATTGGAATGAGAATCAACGAACACTTCTGGAACAGTTATTTTTATACTTATCGTATTTTCATGTAAAGACATTTGCTATACGATTTATCAAAGTTTAGAATAGTGTTTGTTGTGTCAAAGTTTTGAAAATATATTTTTTTGATTACAAAATTTGTCGTTCTTATTTATTTTGAGCACCATTTGAATGCTACATTCTATGACGTCATACACCGATGACGTCATTTCCACGCGTGAAATCCACTCAAATATAAAGTTTAAACAAAACCGGAAATGATGTCAGGCTTGTGAGCATCAGGAATCGCGGGCTCATTTTCCCACGCCAGGGGTCCACGCGTTGCGGGATTTTGTCACTGGATGTACTTGTTAAACTGCTGACGTATATCCAAAATGCAAGGATACCTGCACGGTAGGGACTACCGCCGACAGTAAAAGAAAATAGAGCTAAATAGCATATAACAAGAAAACGAGTGGCCAAAGTGTGTATCTAAGTATTAAAAAATAAAATATCACTAAAACGTTGAAATTTTGTTGATACATTTATACCACTGATTTATATATATTACATAATCACATCACAACTAATTTAACAAAAAGTCAACAAACTAAGAGAGAATGTGTCTATTGTCTCAATTTTTATTTCTTTTTGTGCACCGACACAACGTTTTTCTTCGTATTGTAGCACAAATTGGTGGTAAGAGTTAAAGGTATGAAATTTTAATCTAATACTCTGTTTTAATAACTTTTATAAACATAAACTTAGCTGTTACCTGACATTTTTACTGATTTTCTAATTTGTTTGGCTAGTGATGTAGGGCGACGGTTATATTCCATAGATCGGTTAAAAGTTAAACGTCTATAAGGTACAAGATATAACCTATATTCTGTTTTTCATTTGCCTTTGTTTTAATTTACTATAAGGTTGGCAGTTGCTTGTTGTTTTGCCCGATTTTAGCTGTAGTTTCTTTCACGATTGTATGAATATATTTGCGTACTCATGTATAGATATTTCGTTAAGCATATCGTGCGACGTACAAGGAACAGTATTCACCATTAAATCGTATTTCAAGTGTATCTTGGTATATGTCATTTTGGTTGGCGGCAGACTCACTATGGCAATAAAACACCGGAGGCACATTGACAAATATGTAGAAATAAACTTGGACTATTAAACATTAAATTGGGGTCTTTACAGGGTCTATACCTTTACTAAAGCACTGAATCAACATAAGCCCAAGCGAGTAGAACAGTCAACAATACACTTAAAATACGATTTGATAGTGAAAATTGTTTCTTGTGCGTCACATAATGTGCTACGGGAAATATGTAGACATCGATGGGCAAATATATTAATACAATCGTGAAACAAACTCCAGTAAAAATCAGGCAAAACGACAAGCAACTGCCAACTTTATACTCAATGAAAACAAAGGCAAATGAAAAACAGAACATACGTTAAATCTGGTACCTTATAGACGCTAGCTTTTAATTGATCAAGGGAATATAATCGTCGCACTAAAATCAAAGGCCCAACAAATTGAAAAATCAGTAAAAATATCAAGTAAGACACGACTTTACGTTATGAAAGTTATTAAAACAGAGTATTAAGTTAAACTTCTTACCTTAAAGATGTGTCAACTATGAACCGATTTGACCAATTATTTTTGTAACAATTTGACAAAATGTCTTCGAAGTAAAAGCACGCAAGTGTAGGGAGGTGAGATTACGTTGTGAACAACTGCGCATACATATGTGCACAAACACAATGCGACGCAACCCTAAAAATTTGCTTTTTACTGCCCACTGCACGAATTAAGCTGCTGCTTCGCTGGCTCGTTCCAGGCTCGCTCGCTCCACAGCAATGATCTGTAAATGCTACCAACAATTAAATATTTCAAATTAAAAAAAAAACATTTTCTTTAAAAACGTCTAAAAGCGTAAAATTCTTCAAGGACCCAACATAAATGTGGTATGATTTGCGCCGCAAAATGATTGTATTATTTTGCACGCGCTAATGGCTGCTATTCGTTGGTCAATATTTAAGTTTTGTAACTCGAATTTCCAGATATTACTTGAGGAATTAAAAGAAAAGATTTCACCCTACTAGTATTTTTGATGTTTTCAAATGACAAATCTACAACCAAAGCTCAATGACAGTAGTTTACTTTTGTCTATTCTGGCCCTAAATTTATGCAGATATTACCCCACCCCCCAAAAGATGAATCTTGCATAAATCAAGGGCCAGAACCACACTAAAATTAGTATAAATTACTATTATGCATATTTAATGAGCTCAGGAAATCTTTCAAAAAAACTGGGGTGGAGGAGTGCTCTCTAATTATCCCCCTTCAAAAAATGTACCAGCTTTGCACTTTTTTCGTCCTTCATTGCTCATTAATTATTCATGCGTTCCAGGAATTTTTCCAGCTAAGATCTCAAGGAATTTAGTCGGTTAGGGGACTCCCCTTCCCTACGCTCATGCTCGCTACAGTCGCTTTTTTAGGCCACGCCCACTTTTTCAAGGTCACGTGACCACCCGGTTGTGCAATCAAGTGGCAACATCATCAAACTTATGAATAATTAATGAGCTACGAAGTCGTCAAGATCTTATGAATAATTAATTAGCTATTAGTCATCAAAATATTATGCATAAATAATGAGCTGGGGCCCCACCCATATTCTTGACACAGCATCCAAATTTTAAGACTCGATCTTGGGTGTCTGTTGCTTCATCTTAAGTCTTAGACCTATCTAGGGTGCTCTGTTTATAATCTTAAGTCTTAGATCTCGGGTGGCCCGTTATTAAGTCTTGAATGATTTATAGGTTCCAAGAAATTACAAGGTTCAAATTCTAAGAAAAGGGTGCAAAGCTTCTGCTTCATGCTAAGGCTAACTCTAAAAATTCTGAGAAAAAAGATTCCAAAAAATAAATATCCAAGAAGCAGAATTTCGAGAAATATAATTCTAAGAAGTAGAATTCCAAAAAATAACGTTCCAAGATATAAAACTCCAAGACATAAAATTCTATTTTTTCTTATATAATAAATGAACACTGAACATATTTAAATATTCGTGAAACTCTATTAAAACTATCTTCCACAAAAGAAATTAAGTATACACAATCTTCTATTAAGAAAGCATCTGAAAAAGTTTTAGAACAAATTTATCAAGATTATAAGAGAGATCAATTAAATAAGACCAACAAGATGCTTACGGATGTTGTTATAGGAAAACTTTCTGACCTTATGGAGCGCCTAGAACTTATAGAAAATGCTGCACAAATGGGGAGAGAACTTTCGGAAAACGAACCTTTTAGACAAGATATAAAATTTATTTTGGAATATATCACACCTAATATTCCACTGATTGGAATCTTTTCGGGATCCTTAATCGTAGGTAAACATGTTGTAAGCAATAATGTTAATAATAAAGCATGTCAAGAATCACAAGAACCTCCTCAAGAAATGAATGAAAGCCAGAAGAGCTCAGAGTCGTAAACGAGATTTCAAGTAAAGCAAAATCAAGGATTTTGCCACATGATTCTAAAAGCATTTTAACACCAGAAACACATGCGAATGATGCCAGCCCGAATTCTGCTTACACGCCTTTTAATATGATCATCGTAGGAATGACTTGTTGTGGAAAAACTTATTATTTACTAAAGATGTTAGAACAAAATGATTCAGGATATTTTTACTATATTTTCTTAATATGTCTGACCTAGGATTGGAAGATAACTTATCAGCCTTGGCCCTACGATAAAGATGAAAATTTTATCGTTATAAGTTGTGATCAAGATGATGCAGAATGTTTTTAAAGACAAGTTGTAGAATTTCCAAAAGGTACAAATTCCCTAATTATTTTAGACGACTGTGCAGCTTCACCTTTTGTAAAACAAAGAACTCCGAGCTCGTAAAATCAGCGTTTTCAGGAAGATATTATGGACTTTCTACGATCGTGATTACATACCAATTGACTTCTATTACAAAACCTTTTCGAGATAATATTTCTAAGTTAGTGAGTTTTTATAATACAAGCCGAAAAGACATGGATCTTACTTTTGATGATTATTTAGGACACCTATCCAAAGAAGAAAAATCTGAGATTTGAGACTCTTTAAATGATACAGAGTATGCAAGATTCGAAATTAGTTAAAGATATCCCTGTCATCTCATATGCGACATGGTATCTAATTATGGGGCGCAGAATGTAAATTTATTATTTAGCAAAATTGATGTGCGTTTTTTGATTATTTAATAAATAACCAAATTACCAAAAGTAGTTATATTAAATAACCGCTTTTGGTTCACTTAGTTATATCAAATAACCAGAACTTACGAAAGTGGTTATTTGAAATAAACAGAAATAATGTAAGCGGTTTTTTGAAATAAACAAGCATACGTATTTCTATGATATCAAATAACCAACTTCTGAACAAATCGCAAATTTGGTTATATCAAATAACCGAAATATTATATTTACAGTTGGTGACCTAAATTACGTAAGTCAACCGCTGTGGGTTTTTCTCATCTCCCCCGGAATGAATTCCGGAATTGGGTTTCCTTGTTTTCTATTAAATTAGGGCGAAAATTGTGTTACATAAACTTCAACAGCGAGGAAAATGGTGGAACTAACAATGAGCTTTTTGACTACTCAGCCCAAAACAAGAAATTTGGAGAGAACACTGACGGAAGAAATTGGTTGGGCCATTCATGAAACAGTTATATTTGAGCAAAATGAAGCAAATTCTTATTCAACTGCATATGTTTAATTCCAATGAATGCAATATCAAGTGCCAGTACTGATGCGAGATAGGTTTTCAACAGTTTGAAAGACCCTAGTGCTGATTCTGGTGGAGTAATGAACCAAGTCATTAAAGTCAATAAGTTTAATATCCCTGAAACTAGGTAGCACCACCACCATTTTGCCATTACCTAACAGTGTTCCACTTACTAGCTGGCGCTAGGGGCATGTTACTATTAAATAAACCACCCCCCAGGTAACTTACATATTGTGTATCATGCCATCAGCCATTTTGCTGTAAACTAATAAATTAGAGTTGGTTAGTTATACCATGAATTTCGTAGTATTTTCATTTTTGGCCTATTGCCATATCCAAGTGGAATTTAAAAATATACAATGAAAGACAAAGTTTGTAATTAGACATCAATGTAATAAGAGGTTAATTGCGTTTGTGATTTGTAATGCCCCTCCGGGGTGATAAGCTAATTAATAGTGGGCTGACCACATGCTCATAGGGCCAGCTAGTAAGTGGAATACTGCAAGATAGTGGAAAAATAGTGGTGGCGCTACTTAGTTTGAGGGATATTAAACTTATTGATCATGATGACTTGGTTCCTTACTCCACCAGAACCAGCACTAGGGTCATTCAAACTGTTGACAACCTATCTTGCATCAGTACTCGCACTTGATGTTGCCTTCATTGGAATTAAACGTATGCAGTTGAATAAGAATTTGCTTCATTTTACTCAAATATAATTGTTTCATGAATGGCCCAACCAATTTCTTCCGTCAGTGTTCTCTCCAAATTTCTTGCTTTGGACTGAGTAGTCGAAGAGCTCGTTGTTTGTTCCGCTTTTTTTTTCGTTGTTGAAGTTTATGTAGCACAATTTTTGCCCTAATTTAATAGAAAACAAGGAAACCCAATTCCAGAATTCATTCCGGGGGAGATGAGAAAAACCTGCAGCGGTTTGCTTACGTAATTTAGGTCGCCAAGTGTAAATATATTATTATTGTTATTTGATATGACCAAATTTGCGATTTGTTCAGAAGTTGGTTATTTGATATCATAGAAATACGTATGCTTGTTTATTTCAAATAACCACTTACACTATTTCTGTTTATTTCAAATAACCACTTTCGTAAGTTCTGGTTATTTGATATAACTAAGTGAACCAAAAGTGGTTATTTAATATAACTACTTTTAGTACTTTGGTTATTCATTAAATAATCAAAAACGCGTGTAAATTTTGCTAAATAATAAATTTACATCCCGCGCTCCATATCTAATTAAATAACATTCTAGAACATTACTAGTTGACATTTTGCTGACTCATGATTCTTGCTGAGTTATAATGATTGTATATAATTCCTAACTATTTTTACTTCATTAGCTAATAAAATAAAATATATATAACGTAATGCTTCTAGTCATAGCCTATATAAGCGAACTCTACAGAATTCAGAGAGGAGATGAATAATTCATAAGAAGAAGTATAGTCACTACAGAACGCTGATCTTGCGTGTGACAAATCAGATTGATAAGAAGAATTATTCCCGCTAGACAATTTCTTGGGGACTTGTTATTTAACAAAACTATTGTTGGAAGACTTCGTTGGTTGCTCAAAGAGAACTATTACACGACACAGCGAATCAGTGGAAAATAGGCCGAGCTGGGTTCTGTCAGAGTTGCTTTAACTGTCTTGCTAACAGCTAAGTTTTCCATAAGATTGTTCTTATTCATTAATTGTTGTGTTTTCCATATAAATTCTTTATATAATTTAATATTTTAAAGTTTTCCAACTTCTTGTTAGGGAGCGCAACGTAAAAATTGGGGGCTCGCCCGGGAAATTCTTCTTTTATTAAAATAGTGTATACTTCGTTAAACAAAATATGTCTGAGTTTAACCCCGAGCAGTTTTTAGTTTCTCCTCAGCTAAGTGTTTTAAATGCTCTTAGAAAAAATGATTAGATACCCTTAGGACAGAGTGCAGGCTTAGAAATTAGAAAGGAAATCTAGATTAGATTGTCAAAAACTACAATTAGAGATGAGACGCTTAGAATTAGAAGCTGACAATACACCCAGTCAAGTAAAGACAGATGCAGTTTTTGATGCATCTAAGCAAATAAGTTTGGTCCCTCCTTTCAAGGAATTGGATGTAGACAAATACTCTCTTCATTTCGAAAAAATTGCCGAAAATTTAAAGTTGCCAAAAGTACATTCTTTTGGAGAGTGTTTTGACCGGTAAAGCACGTGAAATTTTTGGTCAATTGTCAGTTGAACAAGCTTCGGAGTATGATATAGTTAAGGAAATGATCCTTAAAGGTTACGAGTTGGTTCCTGAAGCGTACAGGCCAAAATTTAGGTCTTACTCTAAAACTGATAAGCAAACGTTTGTGGAATTTGCAATAGAAAAAGAGCAACTCTTTGATCGCTGGTGTAACTCAGAAAAAGTAAACAAAAGATTTGATAAATTACGACAACTTCGTTTGATCGAGGAATTTAAACAATGTATCAATGTTGATATTCGAACCTTTGTTAACGAACAAAAAGGGGAGACTTTGGTCAATGCAGTTGGCTGATAATTATTCCTTGACCCGCAAAATTTCATTTACAAATAAGCCAAATCACTTATTTTAACAGAATGCTAAGAATCAAAATTTAGCTTCGAGATTTGAAAATTCTTCATTAGATCAAAACAAAGAATCCTTTAACATAAGTCTTCTAAAATTTATGGTATCTAGATATAAGTGTCTTACGTCTTTAGCCAAGCTCTTATTTGTTTTCTAGTAATAAGTAGACCATCTTCTAAGGCTTTTCTATAAAGTGCTTCTACACCTTTCTATCCAGATTTCGGGTCATAATAAACATTTCTAAGTTCTTGTTCAATTTTGAAAGCTTTTACTTCGTTAGACCTCACTGCGTTTGTGTTCATTTATTGAAGGTAAATTTCTAACAATACGGAGCCTATATCTACATTCGTACTCGCTATCGCTCGTTTCATATTAGTGGTAATGTTATAGAATAACTTGTTACAAATTCCTTCATGTACTCGAACCAATGACTCTATCTCTTTATATTGTGTTACGGATCCGTTTAAACTTTGTGTTGTTGTGATAGGTAAAGCTACTATTGCGGAACTTCATTTTCCAGCAACAATGTTTTTAGATTTATCCACGAGGTTGCAACTCACCGTGATGTAGCTATTTTAGTCCAAGATTTATATCCGCTGGGGCTTCGCTTTTCATCCAAGCGTTGTGGGTATAATTTTATCAAGAGAAAATCCTAAAAGTGGACCGAAATAATATAGATCTATAGTTTTTGACTAATGGAAAATTTTTACGTGATTGTCTCGAGTTCTTAAGAGCTCAATATCCTTAGATTTTAATTTCTCGACGATATCCTCAAAGGTCCAATATCCTTCATCGAGTTGTACATTTTCTGTGCCGATTCTAAATACTTTATATTTATCTTTAACATTTTTAAACTTCCAAAAAATCGTAGCTGTTTTAACAAATAAGCAATCACCAATGTCTACTTTAATGTTTCTATCTAAGAGAAATTCTTTATGACCATTTTCGATAAACACGGTTAACTTGTTCACTTCGTTCAACTTCGCATTCATTTATTAAGACAATTTTTTTTAAATAAATGGAAGTCGCCAAAGACAGACTTTACCCTCAACTAAATCCCATGATTAAAATATATTATGGTAAAGATTACCCCCAGGCTCTGAAATTAATCAGATCTTGGAATGACTCTGAAGCTGAAAATACTTTTTTAAAAAAATACCCAAACGCTGATTTAGATAAGTTTATTGTAAGGGTGTTGTAACAAAAGAACGCAATCAAAGCTCACACGTAGTGCTTAAACTTTTAATTGAAGTGTTTAGGAAAAAGTCTGCTCATTGTAGATACATCATAGAAAATCCTGATGTTAAAAATGATCCAAAAATGTTAAGAGACCTTGGTCTGAGTAATAAAAGAATAGAAGAACATTTAATGGACCCCCATGTTATGGAATCATTTTGGAACTGTTACATGTTTAAAGCTCGAAGATAATTCAGAACAGCATTTTAATAGTTTTATAGTCTATGTGGATGAAGGTTTGTATTTTAAAAATAATTTTCCAACTTTACAAACAAACTATCAAAATCAGCATGATGATAAAAACATCAGAGATGCAAAAATTGTTGATATTAATGATCCTTATTTTAGAAATTTATTAGCCCCTTATGTGATTTATTATTTGGGAGGCATGTTAATAGAACATTTTTCTCGCAAACAGTCTAACGTTATTTCGAGTATAGCACAATATTATTTTTATTACCACGTCGCACGATTTCTACGTTATCGAGAAAACTAACCCTTTATGCTACAAAAGATGTCTTAAAATTAACTCAGAAGCACATCCTTGTTACACCAAGTTTTAAAAAAGATATTTTAAAGATCATCCAGAACTAACAACTTATATTACAAACTTTAATTCCTTAAAGTGGAAAATGTTTAAGTACCCAGAAGGATATAAAGAAAACTCCAGGTCCAACTTTAGTAATTTAAAAACATTTTATAGAGATGGCTTTAGAATCGTAAATAAATCGCCGGATGACTGGAAACTGTTCATTGAAAAGTCTTCTGATGGATTAACAGAGCTCGGTCTAAAACTGCTTCAACATGCCGCAGAGTCTTACGTTTATAGTGTTTAAGGAGCTCAAGCTAACACAAGATGGTCCATCGTAAATCAAAGACCACAATCTTTACAAACCCAAGATGTGTTTCATAGATTAGTTCAAGTTACGATAACCCAAGGCGACTCCACGGTTACTATATATAATATGAGAAAAGCGATAGCAAACACGAATGTAGTTTTAAACATGTTGGTCAGTCCCGGGGTTATATTAATACCTTCTACATGATCATTTTAGAAAAACCTATTGCAGGATGTAATAATGTTTTAACTATGGTGACAAACGATATGAAATTTGGTAAGAAAACAGAGTTGAATCGCATAGCGCTGACAAAGTCGGATTATGAAAGCACTAAAATTCCTACAAAAACTCTCACAAAAATTTTTAAAAAAACTCCTAGAAAAGTTCCTACAAACTCTAGCTTGATAAGTCAACGGAGGTCTTCCCATCTTTTGGAAGTCTCGAGTGTAATGTTGATAGTTGATATTATAATCTCAAAATACATTTTTTAATAAATGGCAATGTACTTTGGTTACGAACCTAAAATAGAAAATGATTGTAAGGAGCTCAAAGAAAAACTTAAGCACAACACCACGGAAATTTCTGGGTTAAAATTCACGATAAATACCCACATAGGTATCTTAAATAATAATAGAACAAACATCGGAGTCAACAGTACGGATATCACCAAGAATAAAAACCTCATAAACACGAATAGACAATTAGCAGTAATTAATAAAACCAATATCACGTAGAATGAGAACTTGAGCAAAGCGAATAAATCTTTAGCTGCGCATAATATGAAAAAAATAGGACATGCCAAATTAGAGTTAAAAAATGATATATCAAAAATAAAATCATACATTATGTTTACATTTAAATTTGCTGACTTAGATGAATTCAGTTGGGAATAACCTTCCAATAATCGTGATGCATATCCTCCAACCTTTACTAGACCTCCCGTAATTAATAATCATACAAAAGTTAAGTTATTATATCACATTTTTGATGATAATACAACATTAACAAGTCTCTGTATGGAATATCAAGTCACGATTATAACAAAAAACAGCAAGGTCATTTTTAACGTGTTAAAGAAGGACTTTTTAAACATGAAAAAATCGAAAATTATCACATCATAGAAATAAATTAATTTCAATTAGCTGAGTATGTTGGTAATCTTGATGACATTTTTGTATATTTCGTAAGCTGCCGTCAAACAGATCTAACCGCCATTGGAAACGAATCAGAACTGTACATGGTTGTGGAGTCATAAAGAAGTTTTTGTTCTTTGAAACATCACATTTTTTACTTAAAAACTTACTTGGTCGATTTAAGTAAAAATACAGTAAAACATCTGTTAGTATAAATGACAAGTGAGGGTTAAAGAGGGGGGTTCTCAAGTTTTGACTACACAAAAAAAAAGAAAAGATCCACGAAAAGTAGCAGCTGGAAAACGTCTTGCTGTGATTTCTAAACAGGCTAAGGAGAGAAAAAAAAGATCCGTGAGGAACACGAGCGACGCGAGGCGAAAAATAATGAAGGTTCGTCTTGGTCTCTAACATCAACCATCCCAACATCTACTATCTTAGTATCTATACTTGGAGTCGGAACGTTTTGTTATTTTTTTTATAGAAATAAAAAAATCAATGTAGGCCCTAAACCTGAAGAAAAAATTGAAAAACATATTAAGCTTGTTGAGGAACCATTAAAAACAGGAATAAAAAAAATTCTCTTAGATACGTTTGTTTAATTTTCTTATTACAATTTTTTTTTTATATTATAATAAATGAGTACCAAACCATATATCAATCAAATCTATGATGCTGGTGTATTGACTTTAAGTGCGGTTGGAGTCTCTATGGTAAATAAAAAAGTTTCAGGAGAACCTTTGGGAAAACCACAATCTATTCAAGGAACTTTAAAACTCGCTGGAGCCATGATGTTGAGATCCGTGTTGGTGAAATATCCCGAAGAAAATAAAATTGTCCCCGAAAAAAACGAAAAATGAACGAAGTGAACCTCTAAAATAAATGGCTAGTATGGTTGTACGAGGACTTTTTAACGCATTTGCGTTTGCAGGTGCTGGATTTTTTTTAGCAAATTAAACCATGAAGGATACAAAAAAGAAATGAATCGTCATAATTTAACTATGGAGAAACTCGCAAGAGATAAAGAAGCTTAGTACAAAAAAGAGGTAGCTCGAAGTAGCACTACTAATAAAAACCTCGCAGAGCTTCAAAAAATGTTAAATTCCACCAGATTACAATTGACACGATAACCTAGATTAGACAATTATTATAAACCGAGTAAAGAATTAGAGGAATATCAACATATCGTCATGGGGGCCAATGGGGGTTTTAGGAGGATGGGTGCTGGGAAGTATTATTTAAATAATTGAATACTTATCCAAAAATATCGCTGCTAAAGCTATACATTTAGATTCTGAATGGGATGATGTTTTTTCCAGACTTAATAAGGCTTCAAAATATTATAAAACTAGTTGTTATAAAATTAAAAAGGCCTGCTGGAATAAGGAACCTATAAACAGTAATAGACTTGGTCTCCATTAATATAAAGTGGTCTTTGAGCGCCAATAGGTGTTTCATACAAATTAATTAACCAGAAAATGTATAACTTTGTTTTTAGACTTATACATTTTTTGTAATAATATCTTGTACTATTCTTATATTTAAGACTTAGAAAAATTCTTATTTTTGAGACTTAGAAAAACCTTCTTTCATAGTCTTATAATGTCCATATGCTAAGGTATTTATTTTATCTTCTAAAATAATTATTTTATCATCATCAGAATTTAAAGCTATTTTATTGGCGGTCTCTGAGAAGAGCTCATGTTTTTTATTTCTTATAACATTCATAGACCTCATAGCTGCAACATTTGTAAATAAACATTTCTCATAATCTTCTACAGTGAGAGTCTTCTTGATGGACTTCTTTAATACCTTACATTTAGTCTCCTCAGAGCTCAAGGCTCCGCCGCTTCGCGCTCCATTCATTTCTTCTTTTTTTTATAAGCATATAACTTAGATCGTAATCAAAAAAATTTGTAATTTGAGTACCACCACACTCATCTTTAAAAACACCGGGAACTTTCTTAAACCTTTAGTAGTATATAGATTTTCTGTTACTATCTCAGAAGTATCAAAATATTGTTCTAAGTCTCAAGAGATGTCTTTTTAAAGTTTTCTGTTTCTATTTCATAAAGTAGAGAATCTGTGTCTGTAAGTCCTAGCCTCGCCTTAGCCCCATATTTAAGTTTTATATAATTATAATGAAAATTATACATAAGACTTTTTGAAATGTCTAAGTTACTCATACCTACATAATTATATATGCTTATTTAATGATAATTTTGTTTTACACTTATGAACGGCGACTAAATTCTCATCAAATATTGTATAAGACTTAAATTGAGGCTTCTTAACTATTTTCCGATTCTTTTCTCAGAGCTTACAAGCTCGATATCTACTCTTTTACGAATATTCTCCATAGCCTTCCCGAAAACAGAGTTATTCATTAATTTAAAAAAGTCCTTTTCAAACTTGGTCTTAGCCGAGGCTCTTAAATTGGCGTTTTTGTCAATATAAGGCTTAAGCCAATTAGACTCCTCGAAGATAATTCCTTTGTGAATTTTATTTAAAACTAAACCTCGCCCTAGGTTCTTTTTCAAAATCTGTGATGTACTACATAATGTTTCTTTGCGCAAAGATTAGGAACTAATTTCTCTATAGTGATACCTTCACCTAAATTTGTATTTATTCTTTCTGGAGCTAAGGGATAATCATTATGAAGATTCTGTAAATGTTCAGCGTAGTCTAGATCTACTTCTCAAATACAACCTCTAGAAAATCCAAGATCTAGCCAAGAATTTATTTCATTTTTAGACATCCATTTAAAATTGTTAGTCGGAAGTTTTTTCATAATGACCCACCCATAAAGAATATTAGCCTCTAAATAAGAAATAGAGATAGAAGGCTTTTTAGGATCATAATTTGAAAGATATTTATTATTAGCCTCAATATAACGCTTACAGGTCATAGAAACACCTCCACGAATACCTTTTTCTGTCATGAGATACATATCTTCTTTGGACAACTGCTCTAACTTCACATCAGTAATTTTTAAGGGGGTGTCTCAAGCTAGTCCAGGAGCAGTATAATACCATGCAGGATCTAAGTCAAAATTTTTAAAACAAACTTTTCCAAATGTCTCAAAAAGATCTGCTAATAATATTACATATATAATTAAATAGAGGTCATGATAGTCTTTCATTGAAGACATATTAAAAGTTTCCCAAACTTTTTGTGTGTGGAGATAATCAGAGTCTTTTATATGTTCATCATCGAGTCGTGAATAGAATGATTCTTTTGGAGGAGCTAGTCCAAGAGCAGTATAATACCATGCAGGATCTAAGTCAAAATTTTTAAAACAAACTTTTGGAAATGTCTCAAAAAGATCTGCTAATAATATTACATATGTAATTAAATAGAGGTCGTGATAGTCTTTCATTGAAGACATATTCAAAGTTTCCCCAAACTTTTTGTGTGTAGAGATAATCAGGATCTTTTATATGTTCATCATTGAGTCGTGAATAGAATGATTCTTTTGGAGGAAGACTCGTTCCTTGAGATTTATCGAAGGAGTCCATATAATTGTAAGGGTAAACTCCTTTTCTAGAAAGAAGTTCTATATTATTTGGGAAAAATCTCTTCAAAAGCCCAAGGTCTTGAGGTTGTAGATTTCTAACTAAAGACTCTAGACCAGATGCCATAAACTTAACAGAGACTATAAATCTTAATTGTTTAGAAATAGACTAACCACTTTTCTTTTTATCTGCAGGAACATATTTAGTCAAACTAATATAGTTCTCCTCATTTTTAGGTATGCAAGAGTTTGATCCTGGAGTAGCACTTAAAGGTTTTATAAATAAGTGTGAGTCATAACCTTCTAAGTTGTGAAAAATAACAGGAATAAATTTAGATTTTTTCAACTGAAGATCACACTCGTTATGAGAAGCCCCTCGAAATTTTCCGGTAAAATCACAATGATCTTTAACCTTATCAAGTTTACCTTTCTTAATCCTAAATGGCTTATTACAAGTATAACAGTTAAAAGCGTCATCAAAATCTAGTTGATCTTGTTCATTAAAATTATTTTTTTAGGGTGTTTATAAAATCTATCATAAATATCTTGAGTATCGAGTTCTAATTTTTCTATGAAACTTTCCTCAATAGATCGAGACTCCTTAAGGTCGTAAGTATATTTTACTGATTTAGGTTCATAGATTGAATCATCAAAACATTTCATTAAGTAATAAAAACCACTGGGAACTTGTTTTTGATATTGTAAAGTATTTTTTCCTAATTTTTTATTTCTCGGTTCTAAGATACATTCAAAATTGGAGTATATAACAAATTCATGCTTATTTTTTCGAGCATAATTTTGGAAAGAAATATAAGTATTAGGTTTTGGAAGCATCGTTTTTACAGGCTTATGTTCTCCACAACATTTCTTATGATCTAATAATTTATCTTCTTTCATAAAACACTGAAGACAATAATCACAAATGTATTCTTTATGTGTATTTTTACTTAAACTCGAGCCAACTAATTTAGAAAGTGTATTAATAACAGTATAATGATGATCATATAATAGTGAAAGTCATATCCAGGGAGTCATGAATTTTACCTATAGGAAATATATCATCTTGAAGTTTTTTATAGAGTTTTCACGACGGTCTTTATTGTGTTGTCCATCATAGCCGAAGAGATTAATTTTTATCTTATTATTTCTCTCAAACTTTGTAATATCTTCTATAGGAGTAGGAAATCTAATGTCAGTCCAGTTGAAAGTTTCATGAACTTCTTTTCTAAAAGACATGGAGATCCTATCTCTATTTTTATCCCCAGATTTTGTAAGTAACGCTTTATCTACGGCCCATTTAAAACATTGTTGATCGGGGTGGTCTTTTTCATCTAAAAAATCGTTTTTAGGATTTATTTTAGCTTTTTTATTGAAGATCTATTTTTGTGTAGGAATATAAGAGGAGCCTTCTAAAGGTCTATATTTTCGCCTATGAAAATGAAGTTCGTCTACTCTCTTAAAATCCAACCCGGAACCGGCTTTTTTCTTTTCATAGAATGAAGTCAAGATTTTACGACCATCTTGTTAAAGATCTTTTTAAGATTGGAGCCTTTTAAATATTCTATTTATAATCCAGAACTAAAATGGTCGTAGTCCGTGTCTATTATTTTAGCTGTCTTAGGATCTCTTTTAATCATTTTAAAAATGAAAGTAGGTTCAACCTGAATATTTATAAGACTTCTAAGTTGATTTATAATTATATTTTTCGAAGTTTCAACCAAAATTCTAGATCAAAGTCGTCTTTATCATGATTTTTAAGTAAATAAGTCCTTAAACGTCCTTTAAGAGCGGTCTTCCACTCCTTAATAATAGACTCCTTTGAAACCTCCTCCGAGGAATCTGTAGAAAAAAAACTCATAATTTAATTTTTCATTTTTTTATAACTATCTGAAACCTTAGACTAATTTTTGCTGGAATATAATCTACTAACCAATTATACCACTCGTTTAACTTATTTTTAACTAATTGTTTCTTAGACCTCGGAGGAGGAGTAGGTGGAGGAGGAGTATACTTTGTAGGTTTAAGAGATTACCCGAAAGTCCTCCAAAGATTCATCTAGTAGAAGTTTTTCTTTTTTATCTATAATAAAAGGGAGAGCTTTTGATTTGGTAATTCTTTTATTATAAGGATTTTTTTCTTTAAATTTTTTAAAGAACGCTTTGCGTTTGCTTGTTTTTGAAGAATTCATAGACTTATTATTATTTTCTAAGAATTTCTTAGATAAAAAAGTCGTTTTCTTAACGTTTGTAAGTTGTTTTTTTAAGTGTTTTAAGCAGTAAATTTTGTAATAATCTTTTTTTAAGTGTTTTCCATAATAATATTTGTAATAATTTTTGTAGTAATTTTGTAGTATTATTTTACAGTAATTTTTTTTCTTAGTGTAAGCTGCTGTTGTACACGGTAAAAGATGGTTCTAAACAGCGGGGGTGGGGTCGTTGAAAAATCAATTTTTGAAGTTGATAAATCTAAGAAGAAATAAAGAAAATGTGCAACCGTTTATTATATGAACCTTTGGAGGATGATGAAGTAGAATCCTTAGAATCCATGATATATATTCCACTTAAAGCGATGATATATATTCCACTTAAACTAAGAACTAGAAGTAAAAAAATGTCACTTTTACGTGGAAGACTTTGTTATTTTCTACATATTTTTTTATCCTGGATTAGAAAAATACGAAACTCTACTCCTATATCTAAAGATTTTAATCTTTTAATCAGTAACATTACTTCTCTAATCCCAAACTTTAATTTTCTTGCTCTAAGAATAACAATAGTACGCTATAGAGATCAAAGGTATGAAAGGTTAATCTTAGATTTTAGTTTCATAAAATCTAATACAAAGTTAGGAACGAATCTAAAAACTCCAAATATGTTGCTTCAAACGACTACGACGAGATCACGAATATTATCAAGACGTATCTATCTTAATTTTTTTTCTTCAGCGTTTTAAGAACTCATAGGGTTATTACTATTTTCTAAAGATTTTTTGAAATTAAAAATCGATTTTTTAACGTTCTTACGCTCGCTATTTAGAACTATCTTAGATTGTGTATAATAGTAGCTTATAACGACCGAAGGTCGCGAAGCGCTAATCTAAAAGTGCATTTCTGACTCAAATAGTAACTTATAACAACCAAAGGGTCGCAAAGCGCTTTGGCACCATCTTGGACAATTAATAAGATTGCACAATCGGGTGATCACGTGACCTTAAAAAAAGTAAGCGTGGCCTAAAAAAGCGAGTGTAGCGAGCATGAACATAGCAAAGGGAAATCCTCTAATCGACCAAATTGCTGGAAATCTTAGCTGGAAAAATTCCTGGGACTCATGAATAATAAATAAGCAATGGAGGACAAAAAAGATTGCAAAGCTGGCACATTTTTTGAGGGGTGATAATTAAATAGTGCTCCCCACCTTCCTATTTTAGAAAGATTTCCTGTGCTAATTAAATATGCATAATAGTAATTTATACTAATTTCAGTGCGGTTCTAGCCTTTAATTTATGCAAGATTCATTTTTGGGGGAGTGGGGGTAATTTCTCTATGAATTAAGGGCCAGAACTGACACAAGTATACTACTAATAAAGCGTGCTCTGATTTGCCTAGAACAAAAATGTAAACTTACACGCATATTGGCGTAAACTGACATCTCCCTCTGGTGGCATAGTAATGTTTTTGTGATAAAAAAATTCTGCACTGTGTAGAATTATTAAAAGTCAGTCAAATGAAGTTTTCTTGCCGATCACCTTAAGAGTATTGTAAAAAATGACTGGGCAAAAAATTTCTTGCAAATTGGTGGTATGTACATTTGGCAGCTGAGCACCGCAGCAATTTGAGGCTCTCTAGTGGAATCATGTCACTGAGCTATATTGTTAGTGCATTTGGTCAATAGCATGCAGGCTTAAAGTCAAAATCTGGCATTCTTCCGTTTCAATTTTTGCCGTTCAAACCTTGTAGTATTTGTTGAAACATAAAGAAAATAAGCAGAAGTGGAGTACAAGCGTCATACTGAGGCTGGTTGTATAATACCTTTGTTAAAGTAAACAATAGTCAAGTGCGAATGTCAATCAACCGCAATACCCTAATGGAGATATAACTACTTGTCAACTACAAAATTGTAGTTAAGGCGCAGTTGACAGTTTTATACAACTTGCCCCTGCTCTTATTTGAAAACGCGCTATATAAGCCGGTCTTGATTTTGCTGCAAGTTTACCATTGAACGGTTCTTCAAAAGATTGAACTTCATTAAAAAGTGGTAATAAAGAATTACCTCATTTTGACTACAGATGTTGTTAAAAAAGACGTCAAAATGTGACGAGTATAAAGTTCAAAGAACTGAAAAATTGTTGAGTACGTAACGAGCTTGAATTTGCAACACTGTGGCCTTTTTTATTTCATTTATGCTCGTTAAAACACCGTAAGTGAATAATTGCACAAAAACTTTGATTCAAAACTTTAAATATTAGAAATCTATTATTGATACTGAAGAGCTTTAACAAAAAAAACAAAGACAAAGAAGTCATAATAATGAAGAAACTGTCATCGGTCGCCAAAAGCATTCATTCCAGCTGCATTTTTGTGGTCGTTGTGCTTTAGCGTAATTCACTTAATATCCAACCGAAAATTAGTAGATTATATTGGACGTCTGGGCTTTCATATTAGTTCTGAAATTGCTACTATTCCTTTCAGATAATATTTTATCTGTTTCATTTCTCATTATATATACAAAATATTGCAAACTTGATTCACCAGTTTTCACCATCTATCGATATGGAAAACATCTTCAAGTCATTAAAACAAACTCTAATGCTGCCATGTTAATTCTTCTAGCTGTTGAAATTGCTACCCATCCTGGACCAAATCGCACGATTTTATACAATAAGGGGTTCGAACAATTAGAACAAGTTTTTAGTGTTCCATGATTACTGAGTTTCCAAAAGTCAGGAAATGTTGCTGAAAACGGTATTGATGTTGCATGACATAGGATATTTAGAGGACAGTGATATAATTTGTGTTGGCCCAGCAATGCGTCAATAAAGCTTCGCTATGTTTAGGAATGATTGCTGTGCCTTGGGAAGGTTGTAGTGGTCCCCAGTGGTTGGGAAAGTTATTGACTGCTAAGGTTGAACCAAATCCATCTGTACTCCAAATTCGTTAAACCAAACTGAAAAAAAAAGTTAGACGAATAATGCAAACAGTTCCCAAGTTCATGCAGCTCTCTGACGAAACGTGGAGTTTTCATGATGTCGGTATGAGGTACATTTCAAGGCTCATTAGCCAGACTTAATATGCCGCTTTAGTTGCTCATCGATGGTCATGTTCTATTCTTATTACGTGGTCCAGTCATTCTGAATTAAGTTGGACAGATCAACATCTTTTTGTTGTTTACAAACGTCAATACGACCGTGGACTACTCCCAAAGTTGGATACGCTAATAAAATTGCCATATTAGAAATTGCTTAAAGTTCAAAAAACGATTTTTCTCAGAAAAAGATGATAAAACTGTTTCTGAAACGAAGAACAAGCTACACTACAAAGTCTTCAGCCAATTTTAATCTGGAAATGGGGATACTAACAAGGCGGAATAACAATATTTATTCCATGTCCTGAGCAACAAGAATTCAAAAAAGACATGAGAATTTCAACCATCAAACATGTAACAAATGTAAAGATAAGTCACTACTCGCGTCTATCCCGACACAATGACTATATGACACATTTTAACCCAGAATTATGATTACTCACGTGGATGAACTGAGATTAACGTTTGTTGACATCCACAAATTGTTAATCGGCATCACAGAGACATGGCTTGATAACTCTACTGCAGATTCTTAAATCGAAATACCGGGGTTATACATTCAACTGATTGATCTGAAAAGCGGTTGCAGGGTAAGGAGAGTTCTTATGCATTAAGCAAGTGATGTGATGTACGCTAGAAGAAGTGACTTGAAACAAGTGGAATTTAAAGCACTTGGGTACAAACGCAACTGCAAAACATTATTCATTTATGTGGAGGCGCAATCAGGGTACCTGAAGCTCGGTCGAAGTACTTGATTACATTGACAATATACTGTGACACGCCACCGAAAATAAATACTTGGGAAGTTATTTTGTTCGGTGATTTGAGCAGTGTTTGTCTAAAGAAATTTCGGTCAAACAGAAACGATACTTGAATCAAAGAACTTTAACAAATGATTAAAGAGCCATACTTGCGTCACACAGTCTATACGTACACAGCTGGATGTGTTAATTACTTTTAAACCAACATCGTTTAAGGCAGTAAGTCGCCCTGCCAGGCATGGAATAATAGAATGGGGCCTGTGGAATGGCAACAAAGTGAACGATCTCATAACTGATTTAAAACAAGCTCTCTGGAATATTGAAACTGGTTTAAGAAATAGCCTTGACTCTCAAGTTGTTTCTGTTCTTTTATCAATATGAAATTCTTTATGATGATTGTCAATCCATACAGTAAGTTTATTCATTTATTTATATAAAATAAATTGTAATGAACGCTTTTGACAAAGAAAAATATTTTAAAGCTCTATATGGTAAAAATTATGGAAAAGCTATGAATATTTACAGCACACAAGTAGAAAAACTCAAAGACGATTTAGTAAAAAGTATCCAAATGCTGACTTAAGCAAATTTGAATTTAATGTCATCGTTGATCCTATTACTTTGAAGTTTGATACATCTATAGACTATGATGTAAGTGATTCTTATGGTACAGACATTACTTCAAGACATTTAAAGGAAGTATTCTTATGCTCCATACTGGACTCCTAGAATATGGAATTCTAAAAGAACAATTACAGGTTTAAAACTTAGTGAAAATAATATAGACTTTGAGAAATTTGATATCTATGTAAATGAGAATGATACTTTCAAAGCAAGTCTTGAGCCACTTGACATAAAATGGGAAAACCCCACTGATTACATCACAAAGTCAAAGTTTAACACTATTAAAGATCCTTACTTTACAAGTTTAGTTGCTCCTTATGTATTATCTTATAAGTCTGAAATTTCTATAGAACATATTAATCTAAAAAATCAACCTAAAGTGATCTCAAGTATTGTCAAGTACTGTGTTTATTATCATATGAAGAGGTTCTTGAGACAACCTTCCAAGTTAAGTGCTTATGTCAACAAAAATGACCTAAAGGTTATTAAAGAGAATCTTCCTACAAAGAAAATATGGAAGTATAAATTAGAACATACCCATGAATCAATTTCTAGATTCTTAGAAAAACATGATAAATCAAAGATAAAAAAATATCATTATGTGTTTCCTAAGAATAATAAGTCTATGGGAATTCTTGAAATTGGATATGAGTTTGTTGATAAGATAGTTCCTAGAAATGAATCTAGAGATAGGAAATCATTTATAAAACAAACATCTGATGGACTTACTGAAATAGGAAAAAAATTACTACAACAAGCTGTAGAAAGTTACGTTTATTGTATATTAGGCGCTCAAGCAAAGACAAAATGGTCTATTGTGAACAAAGGTGCAAAGAGTTCACAGACTCAAGAAGTTTTTCATAAATTAGTACAAGACACTGTAGTTCAAGATGATACTACTGTCACTATACGTAATATGAGACAATCTATAGAGGATACAAATGTTGTACTAAATATGGTAATTTGCCCAGGAATTATTTGAATTCCAAGTGATATGATTATACTAGTTACACCAATAGAAGGATTTAACATTACTTTAACAACTGCTGCAGCATCTATGAAATTTGGTAAAAATGATAAACTTAACACAGCTGCTCTTATCAAAAGTCCTAAGATTATGCAACAAAGTCCTAAGATTATGCAACAAAGTCCTAAGATTATGCAACAAAGTTCAAAGATTATGCAACAAAGTTTAATTAAAATCTCTGATCAAATAACTACCACAGCTGTAATAAGTCTTGTTTTTGGAATACTTGTTTCAAGATTTCTACTATAAATAAATGACTGTAAACTATGGTTATACATCAAAAGAATTTGTTAAACCTATCGTTGTTAAAACATACTTATACACCTTTCACTAGGAAAGTATGCAAGGAAAAGTAGGTTGGAATACTCCAAAAACGCTAAATTCTGGTTATCCTACTTCATCAACTTACCTTCCAGCTATTAATGATAAAACTAAAGTAACTTTATTAAATCATACGTATGATAATGATAATGTCATCAAAAATTTTAGCGTTAGATATGCAACTTTAGTATACCTTAAAAATGGTTCTAAACAACAACAAATCATAAAAACAGTAAACATAACTGATCAAAATATTAAAAAATTTGGTGGTTATCAAGTTTTTCCACTAAGTGTTTCATTTTATCTTAAAGATCAAGTTTCAAATATTGATGATGTCGTTATGTTTTTTATTCAAATTAGAAAGACGGATAGAGGAAATTATGGAAATGAATCTAATCTTAACGTTGCTGTGGAAACTGTTAGTGACTCATAAGAACAAGTCTAGGCTTATCCTAAAAGTTTACTTAGTTGAATTTTAAATACATTTCTAGTAGAATTAATTCTACTTGGTTGAATTTTAAATATATTTCTGGTAGAATTAAGTCTACTTGGTTGAATTTTAAGTAGATTTTAAGTAAAAATTTTTTACTTAGTTTTTACTTAAGAATCGACCAGTTGAATTTTAAATAGATTTCTAGTATAATTAAGTCTACTTGGTTGAATTTTAAATAGATTTCAAGTAAAAATTTTTTTACTTATTTTTTATTTAAAAATCGACCAGTTGAATTTTAAATAGATTTCTAGTAAAATTAAGTCTACTTGGTTGAATTTTGAGTAGATTTTAAGTAAAAATTTTTTACTTAGTCTTTACTTAAAAATCGACCAGTTGAATTTTAAATAGATTTCTAGTAAAACTTACTAAATAAATGAGTTCACAAGAATCTAATCTTATGCAACCTCAAAAAGATACTACGCAACCTAAAGTAGTGACTACGCAAAACAAAGGTAAAGATCCAAAGAGAGTAGAATTAAGAAAAAAACTTGCCGAGATGTCTAAAAAAGCTAAAGAAGAAAAACAGAAACGTCTAGAAGAACTAGAGAGTCAAACAAGTTCAAACGTACCTTATGGGATTTTACCTTTAGTTGGTATAATTAGCATAATCGGAATACTATGCTACATAAACTATAAACCTGAAACTAAAAAACCTGTTAGCCCTGTTTTTAAAGAACCAAAACCTTTAGTTGAGGTTAAACTAGACACTTTTGACTAAAAAAAGTTTAAAAACTTACTAAATATATTAGTAGTAATGAGACTAAATTTATTAATCAAATTCACAATACTGCTGTATTGACATTATCAGCTGTAGGAGTTTCTATGATAAGTGAAAAGATTCTTGGAGAACCTCCACAAAATGTTAATGGTGCTTTAAAATTGGAGGAGCTGTAATGATAGGATGTGTTATTGTAAAGTATCTTGAGGATAAAAAAATTATTCCTAATAAAATTGATAAGTAAACTTTAAAATAAACGACTTCTACAGTAGTAACAGGAATTTTTAATGCTTTTGCTTTTGCAGGTGCAGGATTTTTATTTAGTAAATTGAATCATAGTGGATATGAAAAAGAAATAAAAAGGCATAACTTAGCTCTTGAAAAACTTGCTCTTGAAAAAGAAAAATGGTTTGAAAAAGAAACTTCTAGAAAAGACAAACTTATAAGACTTCGTCAAGAGCTGTCAGATGCTAATAAAGATATAAATTCGTCTAAAGAACCTTTAAAACAACTCCATGAGGAACTTCAAAAAACAAAGTTGAACTTTGAAAGAGAACCTATTTTAAATGATTTTATAGACCTTCAAAACAAATGATAGAATATCAACATGTTGCTTCTAGTGCTATAGGTCTTATAGGAGGTTGGATTCTAGGAAAAACTATTAGTTATATTGTATAATAAATAATGACAAAACCTGAAGAAACAAGAATTACACATTTAAATTCTGGATGGATAGAAGTCTTTCCAAGTATTACTAAAGCAGCAGAATTCTTTGAAATCAGTTCAAGAGCTATCAAAATGGCTTATAACAATAAAATAGATTTAAATATTCGTGGTGACATCTACAGAGTTGAAAATATAGGAAATATTTGATCTTTTTGCTGACTCAGCAAAAACAAGTCAAGGCATGTGTAACTTTATAGATCAAGTTACACATGTTTTTTTAATTTATTCTTTGGTTTTGTAATGTCCAATGGATAAAGTATTAATTTTATCTTGTAATATAATTCTTTTATCATCATCAGAACTTAAAGCAATTTTATTCATACTTTCTGAAAACAAATCATGTTTTCTATGTCTTATCATATTCATAGATCTTGTTACAGGAAGTCCAGAATATAAACAATTTCTATAATGAGAAAGTCATAAATTTTTATCTATGACTGATTTCTTTCGTCCTTTACACTTTTTGACTTCTGAAGAGTCTTCTTTTTAATAAGAATGTAACTTTGATCTTAGTCCTACGAATTCTGTAATTTGTGTACCTCCACATTCATCTTTCATAAATCCAGGGACCTTTTTATTAAGTCCTCTCTTAATGTAAGGATTGTTTGTGACTATCTCAGAAGTATCAAACCATCTTTGTAGATATTTAGAAATGTCTTTGTAAAAGTCTTCTGTTTGAATTTCACAAAGTAAAAAATCTGTTTCTGTCAATCAAAATTTTGCTGAGTCAGCATATTTAGTTTTATGTAATCATTATGAAAGTTATACATTATAGTCTTGGAAATATCTAAGATACTCATACCTACGTAGATAGGTTTATTTAAAACAACTTTTGTCTTATGACTATGTGTTGCAACTAAGTTTTCATCAAATATAGTAGTAGACTTAAACTCTGGTTTCTTTGTTATTTTTCTAAGTCTACATTCTTTGTTGACTATTTCCACATGAACTCTTTTTCTAACATTCTCCATTGTCTTACCAAATACTGTATTATTCATAAGTTTAAAGAAAACTTTCTCAAATTTATTCTTTGAAGCTGCTCTAAGATTTGTGTTCTTTTCTATATAAGGCTTCAACCATGATGACTCGCAAAATTTTATTCCTTTATGAATTTTTCTTAAGATTAAACCTTTTTCTATATAATACTTAAGAGCAACATGATGAAATACATAATTTTTCTTATTATTTAAAGTAGGAACAAGTTTTTCTATAGTGATACCTTCACCTATTTTAGTTTTTACTTTCTCAGGTGCCAATGGATAATCATTATGAAGGTCATGAAGACTCTTTGGATACTCAAAGTGTACTTCTAAAATACAACCTTGGTCCTCAGAAAGACTATTCCAATTTTCAATTTCTGATGACGTCATCCATTCAAATCCATGTGTAGGAAGTTTAGACATCATTGCCCACCATACAAATTGTTTGCATCGAAATATGGTATATAGATACTTGGTAAAGCAGGATATAGTCTTTAAGGTATTTGTTATTTGCTTTGATGTGGCGTTTTGTAATCACAGATATACCTCCTCATACCTTTTTCTATCATAAGATACATATTTTCTTTATGTAATAGTTCTAATTTTATTTTTGTTAATTTTAAACAAGCATCCTATGATAAACTAGGAGCTGTAATATAATGTGCAGGGTCAAGATTATAATGTTTAATACATACCTTTATAAATTCTTCAAAGACATCTGCCAAAAGTAAAACATCTGTTTTTAAGTATAAATCATGATATCTTTAATTGAATTCATATTAAAAGTCTTCCATACTTCTTGAGCATGAAGATAGTCTTTGTTAGAAATAGGTTCATCATGAAGCTTAGAGTAAAAGGCTTCTTTAGAAGGTAAACTTGATTCCTTGAGTTTATCAAAACTGTCTATGTAATCATAAGGGAAAACCCCTCTTCTTGAAAGTAGTTCCACGTGACCAGGGTAAAATTTCTTAAGACAATGTAAGGCCCTGTTTACATGGAGGTAGGGTGACCCTAGTGCTACGGTTACCCTACCAGTAGGGTCAAAATATCGCTAGCGTTTATATGAGATAGGGTCACCCTGGCTGTAGGGCTATACGATGTCCCTACGTCTGCGCGGTCACCAAGCTTGGTATATTCGAAAAATGGCGCAAGTGGTATTATTTTATGTTCTGGTACTTTGGTTGCTGCCTTTCAATGTTATAGCTTGCTACTCTTTATTTTATTGCATCGAAGACAGCGAAACAGCAGATGACTTCCCAAGCCACGACCATGATCACTTTGGCATTTTGACGAAACGTTACTCGAAGCCTGTTTCCTTCTTGACTTATTATTAGCGTTTGGTTTTGCCAAAATGTTGTTAATCGCAGCATTCTCGTCAAGGAGTTGAAAGTACACAACTAAAACTAAACGATAGTCAACATCGTTTATTTTTAATTGTGTAGTTTCATGCGCATCATTTTCCGTTAGTGTATTCTTCAAGCGCGTAATTTTCTTCTGATATCGCCGAAAATATTCATAAGGTATATATTCACCCAAATTCGAAGTCATATTCTCGCAATCACATGCAGCACGTGCTCTGAACATGACCCGCTTGATAGGGTAACCCTACCTCACGCGTTTACATGGCTTATGTAAACAAAAACATAGCCCTACTTGTAGGGTTACCCTATCTGCTTGATAGGGTAACCCTACTCCTAGGGTAACCCTACCGCGCATGTAAACGAAACACATAAAATGTATTACGCTATGGTGACCCGCTTGCTAGGGTAACCCTAGCACTAGGGTCACCCTACCTCCATGTAAACAGGGCCTAAGTTGTCTTGTGTTAAATTATTAACTAATGAACTTAGACTTAAAGCCATAAATTTGAACAAATCTATAAATCTTAATTAATGAGAAATTGTTCTACCATATTTGTTTTCTACTGGTAGATACTTTGTAAAACTTATATATTTTTCTCCATTCTTTGGACTAGGATCAACTTTACCAGGAGTCTTACTTAAAGGTTTTATGAATAAATGAGAATCATAACCTTCTAACTTATGAAAAATGACACGAATGAAATCTGATTTTATTAGTTGTAAATTACATTTATTATGACAGCACCTCTATACTTTCCTGTAAAATGACAATGATTTTTAAATTTGTCAAGACTATATTCATCTGTATCATAACTTTTATATCCAAAATGCTTATTACAAATATGGCATATCTCAGATTTTTCAAAGTGTTGCTTATCTTGCTCTGTGAGAATCATTTTCTTTGGATGCTTGTAAAACCTTTATTAAATGTCTCTAGTTTCTTGTTTAATATCTTCAACAAATAGTTTTTCAACAGATCTTTGACTGTTAGGATCATAGGTGTAGTTTTTTAATTTTGGTTTATAAATAGAATTGTCAAAACATTTTATAAGGTAACAGTAGCCACTAGGAATATGTTGTTGATATTGTATAGTGTTTTCACCTAATTTATTATTCATAGGCTTTGTATTACATTCAAAATCTGCATAAATGGCACAAGGCACTTCAAATTGTCTTATATAATTTTCAAATTTTATAAAAGTATTAGGTTTAGGATATGCAGATTTTGTAGGTATGTGTTTTCTACGGTAGTCTTTGTGCTCTTTGAGTTTATCTTCTTTGTAAAAGTGTTGTAAGCAAAAGTCACAAACATAATGTTTTACTTTCTTATTAGTTAATAATGAACTTGTTAATCTACTCAAGTTACTTATCACTATATAATGTTTATCTTCTAGTAGTAGAAGTCTAATGTCAGGGTCATCATGCATTTCCAACATTGGGAAACTCTATCTGTTTCATTATAACCAAATAAGTTTATTTTTATGTTGTTATTCTTTTCAAATTTTTTATGTCTTCATCAGGTGTAGGAAATCTTATATTTGACCAATCAAGAGTTTTTGCTAACTCAGCAAGATTCTTTGTTATTCTTCGACGGTCTTTGTCACCTCGTTTTGTAAATGTTGCTATAGAAACAGCCCATTTAAAGCATTGTTGATAAAATTCCTTTGTTTCCTGATTAATAAAATTGTTTCGTGGATTGATGGTAGCCTTCTTATCTAAAATAAACTTTGGAGTAGGAATGTAAGAAGAACCTTTGAGAGGATCATACTTTGCTGTACGAATATCTAATCATATTATTTTTTCAAATTCCCATCCTGATCCTTTCTTTCTCTCCACTATAAACTCTTTTATGATGATGTCTACTATTTGTTCATAAATAAGATTTATGTTTGACTCTTGTAATATTCTATGATACTTTCAACTAAGGTAACCTTTTTTTCTCTTTTTATGACGTCATCGGACGTAGGATCTCTTTTTATCATATCACAAATTACTATAAGTTCAACTTTTTCATTTCTTAGTGTCTCTAAAAGTTTAATAGCAACTGATTTAACATGAAATAATAACCAAACTTTGGGAATATCATAGTTTCTGTAGTCAGTTTCATCTTCAAAATAAAATTTATAACTTTTTAAGCTACCCTTCATAGCAGTTTCTAATAACTCTAAGATTGGCTCTTGATTAATAAGTTCTTGTCTTTGATTAATTAATTTTATCCTAGGCTTTGGAATAGGTCATTCAATTTTAGTTCTAGGCTTTGGAATTGGCTTAAACTTTTGTCTTTGCTCAATCAATGTTTGATTTAAAAGTTTAGTTCTAGGCTTTGGAATTGGTCTTTCCTTTTCTTTTTGTTCAAGTAGTCTTTGTGCTACAGTTTGACTTTCTTGATTAAACAAGACGCCAGCTCTGGCGTTACTGCGGCGCAACTGTTGTCGGTTTTGACCATTGGAGCCCTGGTCGTAAGCTTACACGTAGCTGATCTGCTCGAGTA
>JAOBYK010076681.1:0-21107 GCA_025434845.1 Phenganax subtilis | reverse complement strand
GGACTGGTAACTAGCCAAGTGTTTCCATTCACTCAATGATTTTTCGTTCTAAAAAATCCTCAAAATTTTCTTAAAATAAAATGCCTCCCACCCATAACACATGGCCTTTCCCACCAACTTTTTGACTACCTTACTTACAACAGCTTTTCTTTCATGCAAATAAACTTTCTTCCACTGCTCTCTTTGCACAATGTAAGAATTTACCAACACATGCACTGTGTGGACTTTTACAACAGTAAGACTGCTGCTTTATCCAAATGAGTTCATGCCTAGGAAAAAGACGGATTTTCCCTTTCTTTGCATTCAAGAAAAAAACATTGACATGATGAAATATTTATTTAATATTCACAAAGACATTTCACATGTTTCTTCATGCTTGCAGTCTTGTGTGAGGATGCCTATAAAAAGAACAAAGAATCAAACCTGATACACATTTGAAAATTTTTCCAGAGGTGATGGTAACTCAAAGAGGTGCAACTTACCCTTCTTAATCCTCATCTTCATCTTCACCTCCGGAGCCACCTTGCGCTCCCTTCTTCATGTTCTTTCTCTTAACACGACCTGGACGACCGCCACCAAATGGTGATTTTGAGCTGAAATCAATGTGCTTCTGAGAGTCCAAACGAACTATGAATGATGGCACATTAACAAGCTGTTTACGAACCCTGAAAATATCAACAAAGAAAAGTAGTGAGATGGCTATCAAGAGCCACATTTCACAACTCCTTTAAGGCCCGTTCACACGGGCGATTTTTGCTGCGATTTTTCTCCTTTTAGTGTATGTGATCGAGTAGGTTGACTGGCGAGTGTATTAGCAAAATTGTTGGATCAAGTGTACTCGCCAGTTATCCACTATATCACATCGTTCAACACGAGAAAAATCCCATCGAAAATCGCCTGTGTGAACTGGCCTTTAAGTTCAAACTCAACTAGATTCTATTAACCCAATGGAATTGCTTTATCAATTTCCAGGCTTTTCTTAAAATATATGCAACCAGACCGTACCAACACATTACGAATGCTTATATATTAAGAAAACCTTTTGAAGGAACCCCTAACACACCTAATATGACGTTGAAAAATCAAAACTCTGGCATGGTGAATAGACTTGGCAAGACCCAGTTTAAAAACTTGAGTCTGAAGTCTTCTTTCAAGAAAATCTTCAATTCGGAGACCCAAGACGTAATCCAACTTCATACGACTCTCATCTAACACGCCAATACGTACTAGGCGTCGCAATAAAGCATTTCCCTCGAATAAACGGCGAGGATCTTTCTCATCAAGAGTAAGAAGCTCTCGGGCGGCTTTGCGAATTTTAGCCAAAGTATACTTCACACGCCATACTTCACGTTTATTTCTCAACCCATACTCCCCAATAATCTTTAATTCTTGATCTAAACGTTCTTTCTCAAAAGGACGTCGCGGAGTCGTGAATGTTTTCGAGCAAACTGGTTTAGGCATCTTGACTCTTTCAAGATGGCGGCGAAAAAGGGAGAAAGGGCAAAAAAGACACGTGCAAATACCAAGCTGCACCGCGCGCGCGCGCATTCTTCGATAAACGCCCGGCGCGTAGCTCAATTTTTTACGGTAATTTATAACTACAGCAGCTTATTAAAGGGGAGGCGACTATTTGAGGATAGACCTTTTAATGAGACGCTTATTCGAGGAGGGTACTTTTTTGATTCGAACGTTCACGATATTCCTTTTTCAAGGAAGTTTTTTTCTAAATATCGGGATTTTTCTGACCCTTTACATAAACTTTAAAATCAAGTAAAAAGTTGGATAATTACTAAATTTGCACCCCATTTTAAGGTAAATTGCAAATGATAACTTTAATATAGTATTCGCTGGTATATATCTGCGAAAATATCGATATCACTGTCATATTTCCCGATGCATGCCAAGTGTCATGATGTAATGGACCCATCTACAGAATCAATTTCCGCCTTTCAGAAACTCTAGGAATAGGTTGTAGTGTGCATAAACATGCAACCCTGCTGCACGTTTTGTTGACTATATGACAAAGAGTTATAGTATCAACTAGCTTTTGCTCCTAGTTCATATAGTATTCATTGATAACCAGCTATGGCAGATCAGGACTTGAATGAAAGATATCGAGCGGTCATGGTGCTCAGTGGTGTAGGTGATGCACTTGGGTACAAGAACGGAGAGTGGGAGTTTTGCCACAGTGGTACTGCCATTCACAAAGAGTTAAAAAAGCTTGGAGGGTTGGAAAAGCTTAATGTAAAAGAATGGTGTGTCAGTGATGATACAGTTTTGCATATTGCAACTGCAGAGGCGCTTGTTTCCAATTGGTCAACTGCAGAGGAACTGTTTTGTACCATGGCTGCTAAGTACAAAAAAGCTTGTGCCGAGGTGAACAAATTAATCCTTCATATAGCTAAAAAGGGTCATTCTACAGACAAAATCAAGGCTGACTTTCAACTTGATCATGATGCAATCAAGTCTCATCATGCGTATGTTTGTTTTTAGGATATGTGGGAAAGAGCTCCAGGAAATACAACGACCAATGCATGTTTTAACTTGAAACCTTTAGTTCCCCAGGGGTATTGCATACCTTTCAACCCACGAGGCGGAGGTTGTGGTGCAGGAATGAGAGCAATGTGTATAGGCTTGCTGTTTCCACATGAAGATCAAGTAGAAATGTTGATTGAAGTTGCTGTGGAAAGTGGAAGAATGACACACAACCATCCTACAGGTTAGTTTACAAAATCCATCATTATTTTATATTTCCGCAGATGCACACTAATACTTAATGCCTTACTAGGATACCTCGGTTCAGTTGCTGCTGCATTACTGACAGCTTATTCAATACAAAAAAAACCTCTAGAAGGTTGGGGAGCAGGGCTCATCAACACCATACCAAAGGTCTGGGACTACATCACAAAAGCCAACCGTGACATTGAAGAAAATAAAAATACTTGGGACTACTTTGCTAGCAAATGGAAATCATACCTTGAACTGCGAGGCTTAACGGATGGTACTAGCCAGCCGATATTCCCAGAAAAATATGGAATTCAAGAAAGAGATGTATTTTATAAGTCTGTTAGTTATGACGGATGGGGTGGAGCAAGCGGACATGATGCTCCGATGATAGCCTATGATGCACTGCTCAGAGCAAGAGAATCATGGCCTGAGTTGTGTTCTGGTGCAATGTTTCATGGAGGGGACAGTGATAGTACTGGAGTTATGGCTGCAGCATGGTGGGGTGGCCTCTATGGTATGAAAGGGGTACCTCCATGTAATTATGATCAACTAGAGTATCGAGAAAGACTTGAAAAGCTAGCTGAAGATTTACTCGATGCAGCCAAATCTCGATATGGTAAATAGATTACTCATGTATATATGTAATAACCTAAACATAGTTTATATAATACAACATATATCCTGCAGCATTATGTAGTAAAAGGACGGTGTAAGACCTGTATATGTTTAGGAGTAGTTCAGTTGCCAACGAGATCAGCTTATCGTGTGACGTCTCAATTGCGTCATCACTCGCGCGTGAAGGGAAACTAGTACTTAGTGGAATGTTTCAATTGGAAATTATGCCAAGAGAACAAGTATGTAGTGTATTTACTTTCAAATAAATATTCATAGCAATGCTATGGGTTTATATCGCCGGAGAATTGTGCGACTTATACTAGGAATCGCCGTTCTCATTGCAATCGTACAGATATTGACTACACTGCATTTTTCCTCCACACACAACAGTGAAATTGTTGGAGGTGAAAACAGGATAACGCGAAGGAATGAAGTGTATTTTGGCCCGGATAGCGTGGCGGAGAACTCAAATATTTTAAAAGCTACGGAAGAGTTAGACCTGCGTAAAAGTCGGGTAAGTGGAATCGGAATTTGGGTCGATAGCACAAGTGTAATATTATATGAATATAGTTTATTCAACGTTGAATACTACAAATATTTCCATTGGGATTCACCATTTCAGCTAAGAGTACTCTATTGGCCTTTAACCTTGGTCGCGACCTTATTAGTAATTTCGGTTTATTAAATTGCGTTTTGATCGTTTTGATTTAAAGCTAGATGAACCTTTTTATGGTTGTCTAGAGTTTGAAAACGAGCTATTGTTTTCTAACTACTTAATTATTTACCTCGGCAAATAAAGCTGTGATCATTGAAACTACATTACCAAAATGCCACGTGTAAACATTCCAACGAGTATCAATGTATCAAATTATATCATATTGTTACATAACTTACATTTGATAACTCATTAAGTACACGTTAGTTAGACATTAAATTTCTGGGTTCAAAAAGAGTTTTATTAAAATGGGTGATTCACCAGCAATGTCAGCAAAGGATAGTTTAGCTGACGTGACAGGCAGCATGTTGAAGTTTTGATTTTTGACCCTCACTCTATCAAGTAACAAGTGCCTCTTGACATTCGATGAGAAACATTAAATTTGCTTTTAAGCTGGTAACTACAGTGAAAAGCTACCTGAAAATCAACGTTGGTCAACCAATAATCTCATGATGCTGCAACCATCTCTATTTTCACTTATCAACCATTATTAAGACAAAAGGCTTACCCTAGTGTCATCTCTTATTTCACTGTCCATATCATACACACTGGATAATTCTGCTTCTTAGGGAAAAAACCCATAGTTTAAAAAAGATATTTTTGTTTTTAGGCAACTGACTTTGTACTGGAAATATTAAGTCAATACAAAGACTTCAACTGTTTGCTGAAACACAAAGACGTCAAATCTGCATTGTCACGAGTAAAAACCCCTGAATGTAGGAAAATTATTCAAAAAACAGGCTGTTTGCTAGAAAACAAGAGACTATACCCACAAAACATAGAAAGACTTTGTAAAATTGAAAAAAGGCCTGATGAATATCCACGGGCTATCACACAAGGCAATGGAACTGGTCCGCCTGTGAGGGTCGTTTTCATGTTGACTGTACATGGTCGAGCCTTCCGACAAGTGAAAAGACTTTTAAAAGCAATTTATCATAGCAATCATTACTATTATTTTCATGTTGACTTGGTGAGTAAATAAATTATAAAACTAAACAGTTATATTCAAGAGTTTCACCCACATTTTTGTGTTATATTCCAGAGGTCAGATTATTTGTATCGTGAGTTAATCACGTTGGCTGCAGGTTTTCCAAATGTGGCCGTAACTTCATGGAGGATGGCGACAATTTGGGGTGGCAGTAGTCTCTTGCAGATGCTGTTACGAGCCTTAAATGACTTGGTCCACAAACAGGAATGGAAATGGGATTTCTTTATAAACTTGAGTGGATCTGATTACCCAATCAAGTGAGTTGCTAATTTGTCAGGTAGTATAGAAAAGCTGTAGTGACAATAAAGATTATTGTTGTTGTTAGTGTTCTCATGACATTTCACCTTCATTAACAGATCAATTCCCTATTTAACCAAGTTTCTAAGTGAACATAGACATGACAATTTTTTAAAATCTCATGGTCGAGAGCCAGATAGGTAAAGAACCATTATTACTTTTACTCTGTTTAGTATTGCAGATGAACCATGTTTTGTGAGTACAATAAATGCTGATTAACATGACTTGATCTAGGTTTATCCACAAGCAAGGTCTTGATAGGACATTTGTGGAATGTGATGAACATATGTGGAGGATAGGTGATCGAGTATTACCTCGGAATATCGAGATTGATGGTGGAAGTGATTGGATTGGTATAAATAGAAAGTTTGCCGAATATATCATAAAATCAGATGATAGTCTGGTCAGTGGTTTAAGGAGAATATATGCATTCGCTCTCTTGCCTGCAGAGGTAATAAATGATTGATTTACTAACAATTTAATTGATAATGCAAGATGGTGATACCTCTTGGAAATTACAAATATTATCTACGATTGACCATTGTAGATATGTTTCTCCTAGTACTCCTTAACAAGACCAGCACCAATACAAAAGTCTAAAACTACCCAGTTTGTTAGTTTTGGACTATTGTATTTCAGCTGTTGACAAAGATCATAACTTTATCATAATGACAGATATAATCAAATACGAACCAAGCGTTACTGTCCGATTTATTCCAAGTGTAGCCTGCTATTTCTTTCAGTCATTTTTCCACACCATGTTAAGGAATGGCCCGCAATGTGAAACATTTGTAAAGACAAACTTACGTGTAACTAACTGGAAACGAAAGCTTGGTTGTCGGTGTCAATACAAACACGTTGTCGACTGGTGTGGCTGTTCTCCCAATGATTTCAAACCTGAAGATCTTCCAAGACTACAGGTGATGAAATAGAAGACAGTATCCATTTGATAGTGTTAAAAAAATATCAGATATTGTTTCTTCTTGGCTAGCAATATGCCTCAGCTAAACGCATTGCCCTTCAGGGCGAAGCATTGCCTCTCACACTCTGCATTTCATCTATCATGTTTTTCTGATTTGGTCGTCAGTGATCATTGATGAGTAAAATCTCTGTATATTGAAAAACGTTTTCTTGTTCATTGACCATCGACTAGGGACCTCAACACATTGCCCTTGAGTAACAATATATGAGAACCAGGCTAAACAAACTACCTGACATTGCCTCCTTTCAACTATTGATTGAAAATGTGCCCAAGTAGAGCCTGTTTTGCTATTCTAATCTGCATAACGCCAAAAGATATTACTTGTCAAGGGAAGACTCTTGTACAAAAGTGTAAACTCAGTCATACTGCAATGCGCTCTAGTATGCAAAATCTAACGAAATCACGAACTATTTTTAATTTCAGAAATCTAAGTACGATTTATTTGCAAGAAAGTTTGAAGCAATTGTGAACCAGAAAAGCATTACACTCTTAGACGAGATGTTATATGGGAACTTCAACCAAGGGACAATAGCTCTCGACACATACTGGGAGAGTTTCTTTCATCACTTGGATGATGACACGAAGCTTAATGATGCTTTAAGGACGTTCTTCGCTTCATTTAGCCGCATTGCAGTGACATACGTTGCTAAAATGTATTGTAAGATTTTGCCAGTGGGACAATTCAAGGAAGTAACGTATTTGAATCAAAATGACGAGTTCTCAGGCATGCTAGTGTTGCAAGATATTGGTTTAAAACGAGGCAAAAAGATCATAATGGAGACATGGTTTTCAAGAATAGATCAAGAACAATTGATGAATTTAAATATGAGTGATGGCCCTAATCGTTTAAGGGGCTTACAGGTGAGCTGTTTCAGGGGAATCAAAATAGGAGTTCAAAGCATTGTTGAAAAAACTGTATTTTTCTCATTCATGTTGTAGGTAGGAACAAGTTGGGATCAAAAAGAACGTATGTTTCGGAATTACGGTCGTATGATGGGTCCTTGGGATGACCCTGTACTGGTTCACTACTGGAAGAAAGGAACACCATTTAATGTCAGACTTATGTGGATAGATCCTATTGGTGTGGTAACTGGAGTATATGAAATGCGTGTACAAGAAGACTGGGTTGTATCATTTCATAAACCAACTTACTTAAAACCATTGCGTCCTGGAATGTGGACTGTTAAAATGGTTTATAGAGAAGCGGGAGGCACTGATTTAGTTATAGGACAGACAAAATTCCTGATCATCCCTCTAGCTTATAAGAATGGCGTTGCTGTAGACTCTGAGAAGGCTATTAGCGCAAACAGCGGTCCTCCGGCAGGACGATATACGTCGCAATTTACAATCGAGTTTGATAGAGAAGCGTTGAACATTAATGCAATTGCACACGATGCTTCTTTGAACTCCAAGAAGACTGGCCAGAAGTTACATGATTGGATAGACAGTTTGGTGAACGAGGTTTGGGACATTGAAGACGCATGCGCAGTTGGAAACGGATTTGAAGGTTGTGCTGGGTTTGCGCAATGCCAAACGACGTCGTGGAGTTCCAGGTCACCTGACCCAAAATCTGAGATTGGACGAGTTAGCGTAAACGGTACACTACGGTGAACAGTGGTACAATGATGGATAAAAAGGCACACAAAGCAGTACAGAACTGCATAGATGGATAACAGAGTGCAAAAACTGTCATCAAAGGACAACGGAATACATTAATGTTCGAAAAAGTACAGTGACGAGTAGCATACATCAGTGAATAACAGCATAATTAATTAATGAACTCACTAGTACATATGGAAAAAGCTGGTGAGAGTAAAATTGCACAGGTATCCCAGACGAACTTTCAAGATATTTAATACATAAGATATTGTACGATAATATATTTTTTAAGTTTTAACAACTGAATATTTTCGAAACGACGTGTGTGTGTTCTATCCTGTCGAATTGAGATAATTTAGTGCGATGGTGTTTTGTATAGTCGTGCTAGCTTATTCAAAATTCTGAAAAATTCACGTAGGAAAACTGAGAAAACAGAAATAACTAAACGTTATAGCACATGCAAGAGTGAATATTCACAACTATTATCTATAATTCTAACGCTAAAATATCTTGGTTTTCTTTTTGTGGTTCGGTAAGTTAGGATAACAGTACGTAGGCATATGAGTTATCCAAAGTTGCGAATTGGATAGCAACAACATCAACTTTTGTAAGAGTTTGTTGGAAAAAATCTTCAGTCAACCTTATTCCATTTTCTACAGTAATACTGCAAAGAATTAATTCGTATTTATCTTGCTTTGAGGTTCAGCCACTTCAATGCCGAAAAACAAGTACTCGAAAAAATTTAGAAAAAAAGAACATTAAGATCTTGTACCAGTCTTTCGACGACGCTGTTTTCTCAAAATGCTTTCATCAAGAGTTTATGAACTAAATATTTTGAACAAAGTAAATAAGTATGTACAATGTATACACAGCGTAAAATTAAAAACATCTTTTTAAGAGTAATGTTTGTATAAAGGATATTAAACGTTGTTTGTTATGAGGATAGAACTGTTTAAAAATTAATCAGACCTGGAAGATAATGATGAATGTTTAAACATGCTTAAGTTGCCGGACACGTTTGCGAATTGTGGAACAGACAGGGCTAAAAATTTTTAGCGTCTGTCGAAACTCGTTTTAAAATCTTTTACAAATATTTTAAATGGATAAAAGTGATTAAAACCACTGGAATGGAGTTTTTTCCAAAGAGTTTTTATCGTTGTCTTTTTGTGACATGTTTATGGCTAATTTTACAACCAGGAGTTCATGCACAATGTGCCGAATTCACATCCAATGTGGAAATTTTTGCTGACTGGTGGAGTGTACGACCTTATTCTACGAGAACCGTTGATAAAAATAATGTTACATATTCAGGTAAGATGTAGTGGAATTGCTCTTCTCAAATAGTATATATTACTTTTGTCTGTCTATAGTATATTAAGAAAAGTTCATTACTCAGCGTGCATGCATGTAGAGCTTGCGATTTGTTGGTATACAGATACACATAGACGAGCTTCCTATTTCGACATATTATTCAGACTAACTCCCCGATAAGATATCTTTTTATACTTTCGAGAACGATAGATAATGAGTTACAGTCAAAACCAATGAACTCATACCCGTTTGTGTATAACTAAAAACTATCTTATCTTTTATTTTGTCTAATGCCAAACTACTATTTCACTGATAGATTTTAAGTGAATATATTTTATTTTAAGTAATATAACTGAGAGAGATGAGCGAACATTTTGCATCTTTCAAAAATTAACTCAACTATGACGAAGTATAGACATTGTCACCCGCAATATCGACTATTTGAAACATGACAAAATTAAGGTAAGCCTATTAAAGTGTCAGGTATTGCACGAAATTTTATTAACCGACAAAATCCTTATCTCGGTAAACTTTTTCACGAAAACAGCTGACTAGACTCGCAACCTAATGAAAAGATTAATGGATGACGTTACATTATTGACCTCATCAGTGTAACTTTATCGTATATACTAATCTCAAGTCTTTTAAAAATGGTTAGAGAATTAGATAAAACTACTTTGAGCCATGACAAAGTGGTAAAGAGGTCAAATTTACCCTTAGGAATTTGTTAGCTGTGGTTTTCTGGAGACTTTATCATTATAATGTATAGCTACTTACAAAACCTACTCAAGTGCCGAAGACCGTCGTTATATACGAAGCCTGCATATTCATTAACGAAAATTCAATTACAGTGACACATTCTGTACATCTTATTTGTATAGGTAATAGTATGGTTTCGAATGCGATATGGAAAAAACATGCACGAGTGTACAGGGACCGCGGAAGCACCTCAAAAGTGGGGGGGGGGCACTGACCAATTAAGGCACGTGAGTTTTGTTGAAAGTCGTCCGAAGATTCTACCGCCCGTGCACTTAGTAGCTTGAAGGGGGCATTTTTATCTATGAAAAACCTCTTTAACTCCATAGCTCGTGAAACAAAGGCATTTCTATTGCATGCAAAAAGGGCACATTTTGCCTTGGTACAAAAAGTGGAGGGGGCAGTTGCCTCCAATGGCCCCAGTTCCGCAGCCCTATTACTTATCAATAATATACATAAAAGAATTCAACGTGAAGGATAAACTCTCTGGCAACTGTATTTTTTTAAATTAAAAATGTTTTTTGAATAAATTTAAAAAATTTCACTGAATTTTTTTTTGCTCTGCATTTCCTAAAAATTCACTGCTCTTAACCAAACAGAATGGAGAAATATTTTCATGTATGTTACTAGAAATACAATAATGTTCAGATTTATCAGAGGTACAATGCCAAAATGTTTACAAAAACAACTGAGTCTCAACTGAGGTGAAGACCAATTCAAATGATAACATTTTCATATTCTTGTTTTGTTACTAACGTTGTCAATGAAACAATATAAAACTATATCCAAACTATTTTTCAAAAATTTTAAAGTACATCACATTTTTCATGTCCCAAAACAAGAAATTCTTCAATCAGTAGTTTGGGACGTTTGAGTGACCCTCAATGTATAATACTGCTTTGCTATTTTATTTTGTGTAACACCAGACAATTCACTCAGAACCAGACTGAAACTCTTGTAATTTATCGTGCACTCCAGGGGTGAAAATGTGAAGCCTGCAACGAGTTAACATAGGCCATAATAGTTCACTTGGCATTGGTTGATATTTCCAAATCAGAAATAACCACTAAACCAGTCTTATTATCCAACTAAAACAAGTCTTATTCCAACTCTATAGGCATTTTTCCCAAGTTGTTGAAAAGTCTTTCAAATCAAACTGGAATAAAAGTTCATTACAGTGAACCAAGGCCAAACTATCTTAATTTCACATTGTATGCAAGCAACAGGAAAAACAACACCATGTATTTTCCCATTATGAAAGAAAACGGTGGCAACGACACTTGTTTTATACCAGTCTTGAAAACTAATGGTCCAGCTTACATTGTACGTGTGCAAGAAGTGGTGCCCTTAACACTGCTAGGGAAAGGCTTGCTTCAAGGCTGGCAAATTATAGCACTGACTTTGGTTCTTGCAGCAATTTCTGGAGTAATTATTTGGATTATGGTAAAGGATATCACTCTCTCATAGACAAAACTATAGCATTCATTTAAATTTATTTTATCATGGTGGCCTATCAATATTTACACTGTTTTTCATAATGTGGCATACTGAAGAATCACAGCTCAAAATTGTAAGCCATTGCATGGCAATATACATCTCCTAATGCAGGCCTAGTTCTATATATTCCCTCAATGGCAGATGATTTTAGTCATTAGGGTGAAACTAACTTAATATGATGATGAAAATTTGCCTGGCATTAGACAGAGTAATATAACAAAGTAGGTTTGTATAAATAATAGAGATAATGATATTTCTGTATTTTACAGGATCGAAATGCAAACCCACAAGACTTTCCTCCTAATTTTGTCACCGGAGTATGGCAAGGATTTTGGTGGGCATTTGTAACAATGACTACAGTAGGGTGAGTATGGGTTGGGGTTTGATTGCAGGCTCAGAGTTGTTTAATCTAATGATTTTTTGGACGGTCAGCGGCGTAAGGTTTCCCCACTACTTCAACTATGTTTATAAATTTGGACTACCGCTATACAAATATTAATACAAATATAATGCGCTCAAACAACAACACAGATTACCGCATTCAACACAAGAAACAGCTGGCTATTATTAAATTTTATTTTGTTAAAGAATTGAACTTACACGTGGGCAACTTGGCTGTCCACTCGGCATATTTTCGGCTTTATTTTCGTAAATTCTTTCCAAATATTCGTCAGCTTGCTTCACGAGTATCTTCTGGTATAGTTCTTAAGTGTAGAGAAATTATTTCAAGCAATTCTAGCGTAAAAATGCCTCAAAACTTGGAAGAAATTTTCGGAAAAACTCTGTCCAAGTTTTACTTTTTAAATAGCAGGCGCGCGGACCAATTCTTCTGATCTCAAAACGTCACTGGACCACTCTTGTGTCTAATTTTCGAATCGGCGCTTACTATCAGTTCTTGGCGCAAACGACGGGAATTTTTTGAGGTAAAAAATGACCCATAACAACTGAGAATAAGTTTGAATTGCTTGTTCTTATAAGAGTATAAACTTTGGAAATTGACCACTGTTTGTTGCGCGGTAACAGCTGTGAGTAAACTTACCGAACCCAGCCAATGGACAGGCATTAATTGTGCAATAATAGGCGAACGACAATGAATTGATTTTCTTCAACAATCTATAGGTATGGAGACACAGCTCCGAGATCAATCCCAGCTAGACTGTATAGTATATTGTGGATGATCATTGGCATGATTGCGTTTTCCGTCCTAACCGCAAACATCACCAGCTCACTGTCCCAGAAAACCTTTGAAGCGGAGGAAAAAATGTTTGGAAAAAAGGTAAGACAATAACGGTGAAGTAGTCGATAAGTTCAGCCGTGATTTGTTGAGCGTAATTCGACAAAGACACGGATCGATAAAGCATTTCTGTCTGTTTTTAGGTAGGTGTGCTCAAAGGGACCATGGATGAGAAAGCCGCACTCATGGAATATGCGCACATGATTGGTAAATGAAAGCATGGATCAACAACACATGACTTAAGGCCGATTTCCACTATCAAAGTTTCTGTAATCAAAGTAGGAATTTTTCATAAGGAAATTCTACGTTCTGAAAAATTTGGCAGAAATATGAGATTAAAGTAGTTCAGTGTTGAGCACTGTATTGGTTCCCTTGAATATTTTTAGCAAATCCTTGAAAACTTGGGATTTACCTATCCGAACTTTCCACTTTGATCACAGAAACTTTGACAGTGTAAACCGGGCCTTACTGGACCTTTACGTAGAACAGCTACAAACACAAAGTCTACTAATTTGAAGCTGTTGATGTATTTTTTAGACCACGATTCGGTGTCAGACTTACTTTCGAGTCTAGAAACAAAACGTGTTGACGGGATTCTGGTAGAACGTTATGTAGCAGGAGCGTATTACAATAAATACAAACAACAGGGCATGGAGCTTGGAACTTTGATCACATTTCCTTATCAATTGGGCATGCAAGCTCCTAGTCATATCAAGGGTTGGCATGGGGATGTATGTACCAAGTTTAGCCAATGTGTCCATAATATTTTGGAAGAGGAACATATTGCAACGGTACTTTACTAACTAGAGAACTTTAGATTTGAATACAAGTACGCAATGTTACTACACATAATATTTTCATTTTAGAAAGAGTTGATCGACATATCAAATGAGTGGCAAGATTTTGAAACAACGCAGTCCAATTCATTGTTTGAGAATAAATCATTCTTTTATATACTTATTGCTGTCTTTTTTGTTTTGCTCGGAGTGGGAGGCCTTTGGCATTATTTTGTGTTCATCCCAAAACAACGTCAAGCAATAAACAGTGGTACGTGTCAATTGCTTGTTTTATAAAGAAAGATGATTTACATGACTATTGCAACCTCATGTTGTTGCGTAACGATGAATGATTTGTTTGCCGTCCAAAGTGATAAGCACACAATGATAAACTGAGAACTGAAAACGTTTCATTATTTTAGCGACAAAAGGAAGCAGCGACGAAGATGGAATTAGCCACCAAGAGAAAAAATTCATAGTGTATAAAACCGAAGTTGAAATGCTATGTTTGGAATGCCGACCGAAACTGGAATCGATCATTCAGGAGAATGAAGGTCGTGAATATATTCACTTCGATCATGGAGCCCCTAACTCGAAAATATTTTCAATCAATGCATTTGATCAACTGAAACAAATGCCTTCCAACGCAGCTGGAATTTTGCCTAGAAGCATTGTGGGTAGAAAAAAAGCAGGAAGAATGCCTCAAAACACAAGTATTGCTTGAACCAAGTGCTTTTGATTGGTTGATTATAACCATGCATTGCATGATAGTCCAGTCACAATCATTGATCATTTTTTCTCCAGAAATATGATTCCAAAGCACGTTAATTCATGTAGTCGTAGTTTATAGGGCTCAATGGTAGAATGAGCAACGCACTGGGGCGAATTGTAGAAAATAAACATAGTCATAAAACGCAAAAAAAGCTTCTATGATATTCAGAAACCATTTTATGATACAGTTTATAAGAGGAGCGAAGTTGTGGACAAATAGCGTCGACATATGAGAGCAAATAAGGCTTTTTTAGCAGTCAGTATGTACCGTGAAAAGGATACAGGCATCTTTTAAAAACTTCGTCGTTTGAAGTTATTCATAAAGAAAGCTGAGATTACCCCAAAAAGGCTACAAACTCTGAAACAGACAGAAAAATTGGAGATAAGAGCTTTTTTCACTTGCTAAATGAAATATATGGTACATTACAAAAGACTTAAAAAACAAGACTAAGTACATATTCGTAATGCAACATCAAGGTGTTGTGGGATGGAGTGATGGTGTGTTTGCCAAGGCTATCATTGGGAAACACTTATTAAACAACACTTGCACGCTCTGAACTTACCATGATTTGCACTAGCTGATATTCTTTCAAGAAAAATCTTTTTTGTGATACTTCTCTGGCTCAAAGTAAGACACGACCACAACCCGATTGGAAAATTTACGTCCAGTAAGAGCCATATGAGCTGCTTTGCTCTCGTTTGCAGACGAGAATTCCACAAATATCTAGAGAACAATATCACAGACATTATTTCTTACCCTACGATAACACGTATACACGACACTGTAGGGGCTAAAATATCAGAAACACCCAATGAAATCGCCTTATATCAAAAGCCTTACATAACTAGTAAAGTAAAAAGTGAAGCCAAAGATGACTGGAAATGAAGGAGTCAAGCAGTTCTATTTTAATTTCATCTCTGACTTCAATTAACTGTAATTGAAGTTATTATTCCAGATATATCTTTAGATCAATGGTCAAACCTTTCCACATCCTGGGGGTTCAAACTCCGGTGTTGGTCTTGGGATCTCAACGCTGACAACGTTGCCATATTTGCCACATTCGTCACGAACATCTTCGTAGATTTCTTCATATTCTTCATCATCAAACAACTCCTCTTTAAGCACCATGTTCATGAGACACAAGACCTCTGTAGGCACTTCACTTGAAACCTTGTTGAGTTCCAGACCTGGAATTTGTAGTTGCACTGGAACCATGTTGATTGCATCAGGCTGTGAGGAAACAGAAACAATAGGATTCGGCAAAAGTCACCTCTTATCGATCTAGTGTTACTACAGGAGGAAACCTAAACTAAACTAACTATATTTACCCTGGCTAGTTCTATCAGTTCTAAACTGTTCTTTGTAAAGATCAAGTACGAGTCATCTGTTATTGATTCAGAGTTACTACAGGAGGAAACCTAAACTAAAATATACTAATAAATACTGGATAGTTCTATCAGTTCTAACTGTTCTTCCTAGACATCGGATAAGATTAATCTCTTCTACTCCTGTAGTAACACCAGAACAATAAGACTTACATTGTTCATGTTCTGTTTCGCTCCAACACTAGCTCGTTGAACAATCAATTTCTTTTCACCAAGTTGCATACCATTCAAACCTTGAATCGCCTGGAATAAAAGAAAAAATTGGTTCAATGTGAGCAGATTTGAAGACCAAGATTAACCAAACAATCACAAATCAGTTTTCACTAGTAAAATAGTTATAAAATTGCATACCACATCAGTTATTGACATATCAACATATTCACAAAATGCATATCCTTTGGAGAGCCCAGTTGCACTATCCTTGACCAAATTGAAGGCTTTCAATTCACCAAATGACGCCAACAATTCTTTCACCTAATATCAAACAAAATGAAGCAGTTAGAAAATTCTTACAAGTTACAATATACATTTTATTCAACAATGTCAATAACATGCAAGTTAATATAATAGAATATGGACAAAAGTTATGTTATGACGTATAATGTACTTATTTATCCATTTTCTCATTATCTCTTAACACAATGATTATGCTATATATTATTTATACATGCTTATACAACTACGAAAATGTATACATACTCCAATTAGTTGTTACCGAATGCATGCCAACCTAAAAACTTAGTGCAGTTTTTTTTCAAGTGTTTGTGTTTTCAAGAAACTGTGGAATACGAGCCCATCCGAAATTTAGATGACTCATATGTCCAGTTACCGGTGCTCTAGTTTACAAAAACATAGAAGAAACAAAGGCAACTAAACATCAAATTATCTACAAGACAGAAAAAGTCTTATACATAATTCTTCTGTTGTTTTGCCATCTTTCTTTTAATCTATGTTTCTGTAAACTAGAACAACAGTAAGCAGACAATGATGAGTGAGTCATGTCAAATTTGGTAGCAGCTGTCTAAATTTTGTATTGTCAGCTGAAACTGTAATTTATCAAGAACATCAAGAGCTGAAGTTAGTAGAATGACTCGAAGCCACGCATAGGTTGTGATATTTTTCTTTGTCCAACTTTATCCATCATTATATAACTTGCCTTTCAGCCATTGGACTGACAGTTTTAGGCTCCCCTAGCTAGGGAGTAAAATTGTGAAAAAAAAGATCGAAAAATATGCGTCAGTGATGTTTTTAAACAAAGGCATTATCTAGGAACATGATAGCATGTTCAACTTCACTATCTTACCCAAATATATGCTAACTTTAAAAAGAGATAATTTAGGCATTACTTTCAACAGTTTTCACTTTCTGCAAGGACTATTCAACTTTTGTTCTCTATAGCATTTGTTTTGAAGTACCCAACTATCTCTTTCCAAAGTTATAACTCACTAACATCAACCATTTCACTGTCAAACAAGTGACAGTATAGAAGCATAATGCACACTAATTCTTTTGCACAGACCTGGTCTTCGTTTAGATAATTTGGAAGTCCTCCAATGAATACTTTGTGAGGAGAATCTGGCACGACTGTTGAGACAACACCAGGAACATGCACCATTGAGTCTTAGAACAGAAACAAGAAAAAAAATTAACAACATTGTGTGAAACAGAAAAAAAAAGCAAACAATTGTGGCACCTCCAAGAAGGCCAGGCATGGCTTGATAATCTTTTGGACGCCGAATTTTCAGCGACTGACCCTGCAAAAGAATATTGTGGTGATGCAAAGTAAATAAAATAAACTTCCCATTATAAATAGGAATAGGCCTCTTCCAGATAAGAGGGAGCACCGGCCAACAGACAATGAAAAGGCATACCTGAAGAATAATTCCATCAAATGCCATTGCTTGTGTTGTTTCTTCCACAGAACGAAACTAGATGAAATCAAATACATTATAAACAAGAACCATTAAAATCCATTCACACTTTTATAGTTGAAACCTCTAGAAATGCATAATTCTTCTCCATGTCAATTTGCGCCGTGATAACAGGCCTTCCACTTGCTGTACACAAACCACATTCTTGCATCTTTGCATTGAAAAACTCCACCATCAAATCCTGGAAAGCATTAGAAAAGTTGCTTTTAGTATTATAGCAACAAGAATTTCTGCAAGTGCTAAATACATGCTACATACCTCAGTGATACCAAATGGTATATTTCCAACATAAAGTCTACGAGATTGTCTGCTGATGTTACTTGCTTGAGTGATTCCAGTGACAGCTCCAGGCAGTGCTGGACCGGCGGCAGGGATTTCTCCAGCAGCTACACAAACAGAGGATTTTGGTTAAGGTGCTACTAATAACAAGTCTTATCAAGATGTTTCAGGGAGATGTTTACATATCTTGTACAACTTTTCAAGGAACACTGAGAATTTTATCAGAAAAGCACTTTACTTAAAGTGATGTCACACAATGCAATTTTTCTGACAACTCTCATTATAATTCTACTCTTGAGTGATGTAAAATTGACAAAGATGAGCCTTCATTCAAACATCTTCTTTAATTAACATCTATCTCTCTAGAGTAGAATTCAATTGCAAGTTGCAAGAAAAATTGCATTCTGTAGCATGGCCTTGAGCCCCCCACCTCTCATTTTTTTGTAGTCCACAGGAGTCATGTGTTCAAAACCAACAGGAGGAATATCCCATAAAGACTGAATCCTAAAACACGTGTAAAGGAACAGCAACTTTTGAAAACAACACTGCAGTAATCAGATGTGAGCATTTTAAACAAGACTTACGGTTTACGTTTTGGTGAAGGTGTCCTTGACCTTGATGAAAAAAATTGAAATATTATTTGGCAATTTTGTGGTAGTTTACTGGCAAGAATATTTCAAGTGTCCTGCAACAAAAACACTTGAAAAATTATTAGAAAGAATGAAAAAACCAGGGCTACCTCTTTACCAGTATAGAGATTGCCTTTTCATTAGGATGTCTAAAATAAAGTATGCTGATCAAAAATTTTAAAATAACACCAACCGTTGCCTACGTCTTCCTCTGTCTGGAGATTTGTTTCTACGTCCTCGATCTCTGTCAGGACTTCTTGATCTCGGTCGTCTATCACGATCTCCTCGATCTCGATCCCCCCTATCTCTGTCCCCTCTGTCTCGATCGCCCCGATCTCTATCTCTCCTTGGTGACCTTGACCTTCTTCTTCGCCGATCACCATCTACATAAATATTCATATCTGCATGTAAACCATAGCGTAAAGTATAAATGGACAGCATGAAACATCGGTCGCTTTGTAGTTGTCACCATGACAAAAAATATTTGAATTTTTTTTATTACATGAGTAGTCCTGTACGTGATGTAAAACACGAAAAGCCGAAACCTTTAGAATCACTCTGATTCCATACAACACAAACGCTTAGGAATATAAATCTCGCGGTACAAACAAGCGGTACTTGAAATAGGCGAACTAAAAACAGATATTTTCTGAATTTTACAAGGCAATTAAAACGGTAAATTTATACTAAAGGATGTAGATGTATTAGAAAGCTTACCGTTTTCTGATTTGTAGGAATCTTTACGGAAAGAATCCAACTTTTTCGTCACATCTTGTTCGATGTCAAAATCCGCCATGATTGAAAAGCATGCACCACCCGATTAGCACTCTCAAAACGACGCCACCACTAGACGCCACCTGGACGCCACTCAATTTTCACCTTTGGAAAAAAAGTAAAACAGTTCACGAAACAAAACTTTAGGCAAACAACAGACAGGAGTTCGACTTTTTATGTAATCCTAAAGTTTACAACTATACTCTTAATTTTGCTTCTACAATGTTTCTAGAAAAATTTCAAACAATTTTGGCATTTTTATTAAAACATAAGAAAGAACGGCGAACAATTGTCGATATTTTTCTACCGGGAAAAATACGGCTATCTGTTACGTCATGGCCATGGTCGTGGCAAACGGCAAACGGCAAACATAATAAATCCAGAGATCAGTGGATTTTGTGACGCAGTGGAAAACATTACGTCACTGCAAAACAACAAGAAACAAGATGGCAGTGAATCAAACTAAGTCGCAAAACGGGCAACTTTTCTTGACAAATGATTAGTGAGTACAGCCAGTTTTGATTTTTAAAACCAGCCCTATTTTTTCCTAACACGTTCTGTCTTCCTTAGCGTGATATCGGACAAAGACGGTGTTGAATTTAGCTTCGAAAAATCAGGGAATTTGCCAGGGTATATGCTGGGCACTCGTAAAGGCAGACTTATTTTGACAGGGCAAAAAGTGAGTCAGGTTGCTAGGATTCTGTGCAGAATATGTGTAAAGGTTCAACATGTGTAAAATTTTAATCGATTTGCTTCATTTTGCAGATTATATTTGTCTCAAGCGGACACAATGATCAATGTCAGACTATCACTTTGGCATTTCACTACATTCGTAATTTAGAGGTAGCTTTTTGGACAAACGGATGACCATTACCTTCACATCATAGACTAAATGATGAAACAAAACAAATTATACTTTCATTGTGTAAAACTCAAGATTATAATTAGAAAATTGTCTGTAAATTTGAAATAATTTCCTAGCAGGTAAACTTCAGTGACTAAGGTGGAAGACATGCACTGTAGCATACTGCATTGACCAGTTTCATTTTCTACAGATAAAACAGCCAGTATTTGGAGCTAACTACCTCCAAGCAGATCTAACAGCTGAACCAGGCAGTATGTGAATTTCTGCTTCCATTTTTTCAGCTTCCATTGTGCAACTACGTTTGTCAAGCAGCAATAAACATACATTTGTATTATTTTCCCAGTCGGTTGGCAAGGTGATGCTGTTTTCAAAGCAGTCTTTACAAAAGGAGGAGCAATTGAATTTGCTGAAGCTTTCAAAAGAGCTGTGAGAAATGGTAAAACCACAGAACTATATTCTCAAGTATCTGTTTATCCCCAATTTAATCTTTACTTTTTCCTCCAGCAAGAGCTGGTGGCCACCCACCAATGCACGCACCTCAACCAGCAATGAATGGTCGATATTACCCTCCCCCACCGCAACCTGCTCCAGCCAATGGTTACTATGGTTACCCAGCTGATGCATATGCACCACCACCTCCTTATCAACCGCAGGTACTGACAGTACACTATGCAAACGTCTGCACAAATGAAAGTTGTTTCATGTTCAATATGTTCTGTAAACTATATTTAGCCATACCCACCATCATATAATGCGGCTATGCCACCATACAATGCTGGTACTCCACCAATGCAGTATAACCAATACCAGAATGCTCCACCACCTGCTTCAGGTACATATTTGATCAGTATGGTGAACCATATACTGGTCTGTTTCACAATTACATACACCAATATCAAAATAAACCAAACAAACATGTTTAGGTGCCAAAGCTGCAGAAGCATATGCCTCTGGTCAAAATGTCTATGTTCCAGC
>JAOBYK010075570.1:0-21120 GCA_025434845.1 Phenganax subtilis | reverse complement strand
ATGTATAAAAACACGATTTGGACACTCAATAGCAGTCATGAGCTATGTTTTGTTAAGGTTTATTCAAAAAATTTGGTCTTTGATCACATTTGTGTTGTATTTATGTCATGTCATTGTCATCTTGTATTTGTAATGAAAGAGGTGGAATTATTCTTTCAGTATAAAATAATTTAACAGTATCAATTGTACTTTCCCACAATTTCTCATCAAAACCTAGTCTTGCCATAAAAATTCCCATATAGGTGAAAATAACAAAGTCACATTGCTTCAGGCCACAGACAGCCATTCCAGTCTGGACTTGGAAGTAGTGGGTACGGCTCTTGCAAATATATGGCAAACCAGTTACATCCATTGCCCCACTAACAGTATCCAACAAAAATGCTGACTTGGGATCCCTGTTCCTGCCAGTATAAGGACATTTAAATTCAACAAGTGTGTCATCACAACAGTAGCACTCTTTTATTCCATCTGTACTTGCTCCTACCCATCGGTGTTCAGGACTTAAAACCAAGCCAGTTTCTCTTAAACCAAACTTTCTGTGTTTCTTCTTCATAATCCTATAGTAGCATGTTTTTGCTTCATCTTACTTCTCTAGGCCATACTGGATAGCTACTGAGTATTTACCATGTCCAAATTGTGTTGGAGTCAAAAAAATATAAATAGTTTTACTCACATCTTCATTTGTGTTTTTTCTACTGTCTTTGGTCTGGTAAAAAGTCCTTTCATCTTCTTACCAGTAATCAACAAGTGCCGACATTTATGCCAGCACTAACTGTTGTGTTGGCCAGTTGTAATATTGCTAATAGTGTCTCTTTGAGCTGGTGTAGTTGACAGTTGATTAACAAAAACTACGGACTGTACATTGATATTATCATCATTAAGAAGTTTATGTTTGACAAATAATAATGCTCTTGATAAAACTGTTTACTGAAAAGTATCTTGTTTGGGTTGTGAGCATGTGCGTTTGTCATCCAGTTTTGAATCTTCAAGACTGCCATGCAAATAATCAAGTATTCCAGATTTTCCATCAATGTCCTTTGGTTTTTTTGCAAATGTCAGTTTATCTTCTTGTGAAATATCATTCCTTTGCTTGGTTGGCCTTGGATCATATGCGTCAATCCAGGACTCATCATAGTTTGTTATGTTCCGTTTGCTATTCAAGCCTTGAAAATGATAAAGTTTCACTTCCGAATGAGGAATGGGTTTGGTTTCGGGAATTGGTTTAGGGTTCCAGTAGGCTGGTATGGATGTCACAGAACACCGTTCACTTGACAGAAATTCATCTACTTCAAACAATACAGCTCCAAGATGTCTGCATCCCTGGTCAGCTCCTCCTTTGCATCGACAAAATGCTGAATAAATTCATCCAACCGACTTCAAAATGAACCACAGTTTATACACCTTCTCCCTCTTCTTGTGTCTTCTCTTTTTGAGTAGGGATAACATGAGCTACAACTACATGAAAATTTAGGTCATCTTTGTGAAACATTAGGCAATTTTGAAGTGATCTAACATGTCCAGCTTGACAAAGAGTATATTCCTCAAAACTTCTCCAAGAGGCAAGCATCTCTTTTTCATAATTTGCCATGCTCATAATCAAGTGATTAAAAATATCCATTAGTCCAAAATTGGGAAGTGTTGAAAAGTCAGAAGACAAATTTTTCATGTTAAATGGAGCAGGCACTTTCTTACCACCAGGCAAAGTAAGCCGTTCATCTAAACAACATTCTATTGAATCCTCTTCAAAATCTGGGTCAGTGGTTGCATCCATTTCATGGAGAGATTTGCCTAGAATAATTAGGGCATTTTTTTGTATCTGGACACTGGAGCTCCCCTTTCTTGTACATATTTCTTCAACTGCCCCACCTGCATATTTTCAAACCATAACTGTTCTGTGTCCCCAGCATTGCTTTCACTATTGTTAGGAGGAGGCTTACATGGGCAATCATGTTCAATGTTTGTATGTAGTTTCCTATTGTTATTATTACATATACGAGTAGTTTCAACTCATTTAAGTGGTTTGGGGAGGGCTTTTTCCTTTGGTTTTTTTATCACTGCCAAGGCTTATAGATTTTGATTGCAGAGTGGATTTTGGGAGGCTGGGTTTCGTAAATTTTCTCTCACCATTATCAACATTGGTGGGCTTTGGTGGCTTTGAGATCCTGGATTTTCACATTGGTTTCAGGACAGCAGATTTTTGTTGTTTATCTATGGTTAGTCTCTCAGATTTTTGCTGAATGTCAAAATTTATGGGTTTCGATGGTGTTGGGAGGACAGATTTTGGTGGTTTCGACAGAGTGGATTTCTTAATTTTTTTCCTATATATCACTTTTAAAGATGGATATTGATGGTTTGGGCAGGGTGTGTATCCTTAGTTTTTCCTCACCCGTGACAAAATTCATGGGCTGTGATAGTTTTGTGACAGTGGGTTTCTTCGACTTCTTATCAATGTTATTGTCAACATTATTTAGCGGCATACATAATTTCATTGTTGATTGTAATCCTGTGTTTGTTGAATTTCCATTTCCCACTGTATTGGAAAACGAGGACCTCGACAGTGGCTCATTACCTTGGGACGGTATTAGATCTTCCATATAAGTAATTGGATCGATTAAATCAATAAATACATTTTTCTTTTTATTTTCTGCCTTGGGAGCAGAACAACAGTCTCCTTCAGGAGATTGAATGACTTCATTGAGGATAGAAATCATATAATACTAAAGTAAACGGACAATCACAAGAACGCTTGACGATCACCCAAGCCGCAACCTTCACATATGGCTCAAACTTCATCCATTTTCCATAAATATATCGGCCATTTCAGCCCAGGTGCCATCCTTGCGACTACGTTTAAGATGTTCTTTTACTGTCTTATAAGTAAAGAGCAAAGGTTGGAAAACATTTGGAAAGCGTTCTATCATGTCGTTACAGAGTGATCGAACCTTTGAATGACTTCGACCACTCTCGCCGTCCAGCGCTCGTGCGACAGCTCTGTAGAAGCAGTTACCGTCGCCTCGAACTCTTACCTCTCTTCTATACCAATAGGAATTACTGCCATATTAGGAAATAATGATTTTCTTTCAAAACTTAAATAATATGAATAAAGTTCTGAGTTTTCTTCACTGTGAGGTAGTTTGTTTGCCCCCTAGAAATACCACAATGCATTGCAAAAATACGAAAAACCGCGAGAGGACTGGCAACCGGCAACATAGCCATTGAAAGACCTAAATACAACTGTCATTACTGCCCTCAGTACTCTTGTTTCCCACTTTCTTCGTAAAGTCATGTTAATTAAACTCTTCATTAGCAAATTTAATTAAATAATGCATTGCCTATTTAAAATGTAATCGTTTAGAATGATGGATATACTGGAATGTACTCAAACATTTTGAATAAGGACTAGAAAGATAGTACGTCCTTTTGTGGATGAGCATGTCAGAGTTAAAGTCTGTAAGCGACAAAATCAAGATGGTCCAAAGGTTTATCAAGGAGTACCATCACATCACATTTTGGGTGCAGCAGCCAGATGATATTGTTGTGATACCACTGAATATTGAAAATCTGTGGCAAAAAGTACTTCAGGTTGTTCAAGAAAGTATTTGTTACCATGAGTATCTTGAAACAGCGCACTGTGCATCGTTCGTCAACGAAGTGGGCTGTATTCAAAATATACAGGCTGCACTAGAGACATCTAGTCTGCGGACACTTATGAATGTGCTCTCCCCCCTAATCTTTTTAAAATAGCCCTTAGTTTATAGGTTTCAACTTCTGACATCGGCAATATTTTTGTAGGTCTCTTAGTGTCATTAAATTAATATTCATTTTCATGCACATTTTTTTATCATTCCTGAGAGTTGTAAGTACTGATGAGGATGATAAGTGCGATTTCAAGTGCAATATTTTGTTTACGACGTAGCCTATATGTATGTGCTATATGATGGGTCCAAATATTGTCGTATGCACCTTGCACATATTTTATTCCAGTGATAAAGACATTTCTGTTTCAACACAATTATACAAGAAATGTAGTGATTATATAGGCATCCAGTCAAAGGAAGATGCATTTTAACTGGTGAGTGCCTTGCGTGTGCCCTAGCTTCAAGTTCGACAAGTTCTGCTGGAGAGCCTCAGATGTTGAACACGGAAGATACCGCTCTGTCTGAATTGGTCAGCAACAAGTATGGGAAGAATATTTGGAAAATAGACTCATCTGGTTGTTGCATGGTTGAAACGTAGGCTTATGCATCGAATCTTGTTCCTTGGAGGAAATATGATGGAGACTGCCAAGGCTTGCTGCAATAAGCCTTACAAGAACTGAAGGAAAAACCAGACTTTTACGGTCGTGTAAGAGATTACAAAAATGTACTAATGATGTACGAAACGTTTAGAGACTAAACAAAAGGGTCTGTGGAGTTCCTGCATTTTGCCCTAGGTAATGTCACAAACATGAAGTTCGCTTCAATTCAAGTGACTAACGAAGTGAAGCAGTGCACCTTAACTTTATATCCATTCACGCATGACGTGAACACAGACTAAGTTGGGCCACCGATGAAGTCGTGTTTTCACATCTTCGCGATAATTATGATGTTGCAGTGGACAAGAACTTTAAAGAGCTAACTGTTTAAATTATGAGGGTAAGAAGCTTAGAAATGCGTAACTGATTTTCTGTTTGTTACTTTTTTCGTTTTCTTGACAACTAAATAGAGTTGACGAAGAAAACTAATGTGATCACATCGTTAATGCTCATTCAAAGTTGTAGCTAAAAAAGTTTTCGTTATCTTTCCTCCCGCACAATTACATCATCAGGATGTGAAAGATATATTTTATTGAGTTTTTCCAAGAACGTGTAGAGAACTGATGACCACTAGTCTCGCGAAAAAGAGATAACTTTGTTCTTAAATTTGGAGCAACGTTTACTTTTGAAAATTAATAGGAGCAACAAAGTTCAAGTGATTTTATGTAAGATAGGTAAGAAATACTGTAAAAAGAACTTATTTTCTTTTACGACTTCAAGACCTCTGCTCAAAGTCTGATCAGCTCGCTGTATTTGCTGTGAAGTTATGGATCGTTTGAATTGGCATGGAAAAAGAGCTTCGCAGTTTGTTTTTTTTATCAATATATTACAAGCTGTTTGATGTATTGCTGTCTTTTCATATTATTCTTTTAAATTATTTTATAGCTTCTACGTCTCTACAGCACTATGATTTGATGGGAAAGTCGGCAAGAGAACTTCGGCACATTGCAAAACAAAAGGCAGTGAACATTGACAGTTGCATTGAGAAATGTAAAATAGTGAATGTCATTATGAGCTCTCCCCAAGTATGGCAACGTGAACAAAAAGTGGAAACTGTTTTAATAGACAGTGATTTCTTGGGCTCTTCCTCACGCGATGATAACAGCTAATTGTATGTAGCTTGGCATTTGCTACAAACAGATTCTAGTGAAGACTATAAAGAGAACACTTCAAAAAGACGTCATCAGAATACAAACCATTATTCTCATCGGATAAGTAATATTGCGACGTTGCCAGACGTAGACTTATTGGAGGTCCACCAATTAGCACATGCTATCAAAGGATTGGTAGCATTTCGGTTGAGTTTTGACCCCTTCAAAAAACAGGACAGCAGTAAAGATGGTAGACGCTGGAATACATGGCTTACTTTGACCAGGAAAGGCTTCAGTGGAATAAAAAGAAGCGCACGCTGTAAAGGAGGTACGGTTGTGACAATTTAAAATGTGTCTTTATAGATATGTACAAGAAACTAAACCAACTTCAATTCAAGACTGATGAAAGTGGAAAAGTATCAGGTAACACTTGTGGTAAAACAAGCGACAAGAGTAGGTTGTAGAGCCCAACAGATATGAGAGTTCGAGAAGAACAAACATTATGTCAATGTATATCACTCTGGATTTCACACTTGTGAAGCTAAAAAAACAGTACGACTCGACGAAAAAGACTGAAAGAAAAAGTTTGATGCAAATTCAAAGACTACGTCGAGGCAGGCTGCAAACAATATTATTGTTGAAGCTATTGTCAATGAAAATATGTCTTGGGAGGATGTCCAAAAAGTGTTGATTCGGTAATCGAGGAAGAACGAGTAAGAAATTGTAAAAAAAAGAGAACATGAAGCCCATCCTTGTGGGCATAGTTTTGAGGCTATTGAGGGAACTGAGAATACAACTCGTCGAAAAAGATCCTTTCCTTAAATATAAGACTAACCACGGAGATCCTTTCGTATGTTTTCAAATCAAATAGGGCACAAGCGAAGTTAGCAGGTGCCAAGAATGGGGATGGAGGTGATTTTCTGTCAAATGAGAGTAGTATGTAAAGAGCCGGTTCTACCGCATTCTATTCTTGCCGTATTTTTTGAGGTAATCGTCCTCCCCACAACACGCTTGATGCGTGAGATCATGCAGGTGTTCAAACTTGTCCAGACACATCACACGTAAATTTATCGGGTGCGTGTAAGAAACTAAATCAAAATAAAAATGAGATTTGTAGAATTGTTTTTGAAAATAATTTTTCTAAGCAAATTATAACAATGTTAAAAGAACACTAAATACAACACAAAACGAATCGGGTGATCTCGAAAAAGTACAAGAAAATAAAACTTTTTTATTAAATAAAGGAGAGATGAATATAAATATAAACTTGTTAATATCAAAAAGGTTAATATCTAAAAGTAAATTTATCGGGTGCGTGTAAGAAACTAAATCAAAATAAAAATGAGATTTGTAGAATTGTTTTTGAAAATTATTTTTCAAAGCAAATTATAACAATGTTAAAAACAACAGAAAATACAACACAAACGAATCGGGTGATCTCGAAAAAGTAGAAGAAAATAAAACTTTTTTATTAAATAGAGGAGAGATGAATATAAATATAAACTTGTTAATATCAAAAAGGTTAATATCTAAAAGTTGTGTTATAAATTCAAATGATGATGATGATGATGATGATAATGATGATGAGAGACCTATAGTTACAGAGATATTTAATACATTATCTTTTGGATGATATAAACTGAATCAATTACACCTCTAGCAACAACAAATGGTTGCTAACTAATTTATGTAATATCTTGGGTGTGACTTCATTTATCTTGTTTTTTTCTATAAATAAAGGAGGAGTGTGAACGATAGACTAAACGTAGATTTATCAAAGAAATTTGTACAACAATTATATAAAAATAAAAATACAAATAAAATAAATGATTTTGAAGAATATTTTATTTATCCGATATCTAAAGATGGAGGAGATTGTTATATTCCTTTTTATAATGATGAAATGCGGATAGAAAACACAAGTAGTGGCCACAAGTTGGTTAAAGGACTAAGGGAAAAGGATGAATTTGAAAATTGGTTTAAATTTAAACGTCTTCCATAGAAAGGTATGCTAGATTTTATAAATGTGGGATTATTGATTTTGTTTTATAGAGCTATACAACTAGGTTATAACGTTGATTATGAAATTAAACCAAAAATTAAAATGAAGGATCTAGAGAGAGATCTATGGCATAACATATTGGTTCAAAGATTGATAGATTCTGGATATTTTGCAAGTAATGATTATGTGGTTAAAAAATATAATTTCAACAATGTAAATTTATTTTTGAGTATGGATTGGTGTGGTGATTGTAGTGAAACTAATATATTTGGAGGTTTTGAACATGATGTGTGTTGTTTAAATTGTTACAAGATCTACTACAAGATACAACTACAGGGGCCGGTTGTATAAAAAGCGTTTAAGGGGCGAACCACCGTTTAACTCGCTATCCACCGTATAAAATATATATGCTTGAGAAATCGCGTTGCACAAAGCCCGTTTTTTACTATCCACCGGTTAAATTTCGCCTGTCTATCGTGTAAACTTAGACGGTCTCTTGAGACCGTTTAAATCGCTATACGGTGGATAAATTTTCGTGTGTGCAGTCAATTTATAAATTTCCAAAAACGGCATGGTTCAGACTTGCTGGCTTTCATTTGTTTGAACTTCCACGAGTAAATAGACGAGCGGAAAGAGTTTATGGCAACATACGGCAATTCTAGCACCACCATGAGTTGCTGAAACGACACTGTTTTGCCCTCGCTATTTATAATTCGCGAGACAAAACAAATCCCGAAACAAATTAGGGACCTTAAGCATGTAGGACGGCAACACGATGACAACGGCAGAAACAAACTCCTTCAAATAGATGCTAGTAACAAAACCTGTTGCATATTATCATTCGTATGAAGTAAACACTGTGTAGGAAGTTAAAACGTTTGTTTTACGTTTGAGACTAAATCTAGTGAACCTAATTTTAAAGTGGTACTTGCCACCTCTCGAAATGTAGACGTTGTACACAAAACTTGAAATCCTGAAATTTGCAGTTTTAAATAGAACGTGAAAGACTCTGAGAATTCCCATAGGCCTTTAATTATTCAATTCTAGCTTGTTATATTGAAGGCCATCATGGTTTGTTGCCATTGTACTTGCCTTAAGGTCCCTTACTATTGTAGCCACGAAGTTTGTTGCCGCATTTATTTCTTTTTTGTATGCCAAAGCGTATGAAAATAATGTTTGAAAATTGATATCGTGTATGTACGTATGTTTTCCTCAACATGCTCAAGAATTAGCCAGACAAAAATACAGTTTTCTTGCCCGCTTATATTTTACTTTGGCTTTGAAAATATTTCCTTGTCACGGCCGCATAGCAACGCCTAGCAACCCCCAAAAATAACTGGTTTTATCCGGTTTTGCCTGGTTAAATTAGAGCTTATCATACGAATAGTTAAACGGGAGACTAAACGGGTTTCATGCAACTCAGTTTTATCCGACGTTTAACTATTCGCCGGATAGGAAATTTATACGGTGGATAGCTGCTAAACGTCGTTTAACTTAAACGCCTTTGATACAACTGGCCCCAGGATGATTTTAACAAGTTTACCAATTTAAAATTAAGATTGATGTGGGATATGCAGAAATTGGTAAAACAATATAATGAGAACAAGTTTTTAGAAGAATATGGTCATGGACCAATGATTGGATGAAATAAAAATCTACGTTTCTTAGCAGAGATTGCTAATAAGAGAAAGACTTTGTTGGGTAATATTATGAAAAACTATAGTAAAGGAAGAACTAGAATAAACAATACTGATGAGGCGAATATAGTTGCAGATATATTAAAAAGAGAATTTAGAATATATAATTTAAATCTAAAAGATTTACTTTTTGTTGTTGTGGATCTTTTGATTTTTAGAAAAACAAGGATCAAGTAGTTTGTTCAAAATGTTACCAAGTTAAAGGTTCTGTGTTTGGATATAGTTATTGTGATACTGGGCGAGTTGTTTTGAAGAAGAGTTTTTTTGAAAAAAAATATGTTTCAAAAATTAGTAATGAGAAGAAAATGCAAATTTATGAAAACAAAAAGGATGGTTTTAATAAACGCTTACTAACCCTAAAAAAAAGATTTGAAAGTAGAAAAGCTATGGGGAAGAAGAGAAAACAAAAAGAAGAGAGGAAAAAAGTAATGGATGAAAAAAAAAGTCAAAGAAGAGGAGAGGAAAGCCAAGGAAAAGGAAAACGAAGAAGGAAGAATATTACTAGAGAAAAAGAGACAAGATATTAAAGAAAAACAAAATAAATACTTAAAATAAATGCAGAAACAAACGCAGACAAATAATATACGTGAAGAACTTCTAAAACTTGCAGATATAAAAAAGATCAAACATTCTGTGACTTATATTAAAAAAGCCTCAGAAAAGACTCTTGAGAAAATGTACAAAGAAAACCAATGCAAACAACTTAATGAAACGAATGAAATGATGACAGACGTGATTATTAGAAAATTTTCTGAATAGATGAAACATTTAGAGATGATTGATGATTGTACGGAGCTTGGGAAAAAATAGCAGATAACAACCTATTTAGACAAGATGTGAAATTAATATTGGAGTACATTACTTCATATATTCCAGTTACTGCAGTTTTATCGGGTGGAGTTATTGTTAGCAAACATATTATTCATAAAAAGATGAGTACATTTCAACCCAATCACGAAAAGCCTGAGAAAAATCAAACGGAGGAGAAAATTGATCAATGAGAAAACAAATAGTGATAAATTATATACCCATACTTGGGAAAAACAAACACACTTAAAAAACAAAAAAAAGACTCACGAGTCTGGATACAAGTAAAGTATGAACGAATCGGATGATATGAATAAAAATAAAGAAAAACAACTTTAACATTATATAAAACAGAATGTCAACCAACATTAGAAACAGAAAACAAAGATCAGAAGGCAGCGGAGACTTGGCTATTCTAACAGAAATGTCAAACAACTCTAAACAATTTAAGCCGCCTGAGAATAACAATACAAGAAATCCATTTAATATGATTATTGTTGGATCCACTTGTTGTGGTAAAACTTACTATCTACTTTAACTTTTAGGCAAAACTATATGGGATATTTTGATTACGTTTTTTTAATTGGTCCAACTTACGAATGGAAAAATACTTATCAAAATTGGAAATATGATAAGGACGAGATAGTTATTGTTGTTAGATGTGAACAATAGGGAGTAGAATCATGTTTGAAGATAATTGTAGAATTCACCAAAGGTACAAACTCGCTAATCATACTTGATGATAGTGCATCTGGAAAATTTGTAAAAAATAGAACATCTGAATTAGTAAATTTGGCATTCTCATCAAGCCATTATGGTCCTAGTACGATTGTGATTACTCAACAACTCACATCCATTGTTAAACCTTATTGAGAAAACATAAGTAGGTTGGTTTCATTCTACAATCCTAATAAAAAAGACATGAACACTATTATTGACGACTATTTAGGTGATATTTCCAAAATAGAAAAAAAAAGATAGTCTTAAAAAGCTAAAGAGTGTTAAATTTTCCAATTTAGATATATCTCTAAAACATCCATATCATCACTCTGTAGCTTAACCTTTCATGCCTGCAATGATGTCGTCGAATACTTTCAAGTCAGTAAGTAATTTAGTTCCATCCGATTCTGAAAACTCTCTAGTTCTCAAAATTGTGATGATTCGATTACAAACTTTTAAAAGCAACAAGCATGCAAATTTACATTGTTCTACTCCTCTCGTGATATTACTCTTTGTAATCCAAGCTGTGACCAAATGAATGTAGTTTCCCATGATTATTCAAGAACCAAGACTTGGTGTTTTTATTTTTAAAATCAAACTTTAGATTTAGACTATCAGGAACCAAAAAGTATCTGGTTTTAATTTTGGAATATCAATGCATATTTCTTCTTCAGGTTTGCCTTGTTTGGATTAAAAGTAATGATTTGTTTTGTTCTAATGCCTTTGACATTAGGCATTTTGAGTTTCTTATAACCACGAATTAATGTCTCCATTTATTAAATATAAAAATTTAGCTTTGTTGTGGTGAAACAGTTAATAGTTGACTGATGGTGAACAAAACAATGGAGGGAATAGAAAATAGAATAATGTTCATGTAACCACCTTGTTGAAATAAGACGTAAAATGTAATACCACTCAAAACATTAAACCAAAAACGACCCATTGAAAAATCTATAAAGTCAAGTAGAGGTATTGAATCAAGCCTTGAGAAAAGATTAGCAACAGCAATTAACATTTTTAAACCTAACTCCAGAAAAAAAACACCACAACTTTGGGTGTATAATATGACAAGTAACACGAAACATCATAAATAGGTTTTCCTACTGGATATATGAAATCGCCTACTTTTTTAGCTACCGTGTCTGATGTAAAATCATAAGTGTGGATTCCTGTGATGGCTGCTACATAGGCTGCTACCAAAAGAGTAATCCAACCCGTTCTAAAACCGCTTTAAGCTGCACCTGCAGAATAAGATGAAGCTACATAAACAGGTAACAATGCTAAGTAGAATGCACCTCCTAAAATTATGGACAAACCCAAGATTGAGGCAGTTTTTCCGATATTTATAGTTTCTTTATTTTTTCGATTTATAGGATGAGCTAAAGCTGTTTCTTTTTAAATTATTTTAGTATTTTTGTGTTGCTTTTTTCCTCGAAGTCCATCAGTATCAGCTATTTTATCTGGAAGTATTTTGAGTTTTTTTGTTTCTTGTGCACCTACTCTGAGTTTACTATTAGATCCGACCGTGTAGTCTATAATAAGTCCAACTGCACTTACACCTCCAGTGATGAGCACGGTGGGTATATATTTAACAAGACCATTTCTTAATTTTCTAAGAATGGATAGGTTTTTTTGTTCAACGACGACTTAATGTTGCTGTGGATTTTGGTTTTGTTCAGGTCTTCCTTCATCAGCAGCTAATGGAGCATTTTCTTCAAGTAATTTATATTTGTCATCCTCTGTCGTATACTTGAGTTCTCTCCACTCGCTTGCTTTTTCTTCTAGTTCTTGAATTTGCTCTAAAGGATCCAAGGTTTTAATGTTTCTTAATTCCTCCAAGTCTTCTTCATCCAATTCTTGTTCTATTGTTTTTATTCGATTTGTTAGCAAAGTTTCAAATTGTTGTTCTTGTTGTTGTTGTTGTGACTCATCTCGAGCCAAATCCACGGCAATTTCAAATTGAGGGTACATTTCTGTTTTGGGTCGAGGAATCATATCTCCTCTATTCATTTTGTACACAGGTTTGTTTTTGTATAAAATACCACTCCATCCTTGATCATCTCTCCATGTAAATTCAATGTCTTGTAAAGGAGCATTTGAGAATCTACCATTATTAGGATTAATTTCTACCCCAGTGTATCCTTCCAATTTTCTACTCTTGTCCACAATTCTCATATCTTTTAAACTCCAATCAAATGAAATTCATGTCCTTGGTCTTGATCAATAAAAGAGGTTTTTAGGTCATTAGGAATATCTTGGTCTAGAAAGGAGGTTTCTTGTTCATCTAATGCGAGTTCTCGTTCCCAGTCTAGTTTTAGTTTATGAATCTGATTCAAGGCACTATTTGTAGTAGTAATGTCTACATTAGTCTATGCGTAGAAGTTATATGATGTATAACGTCTATGTATCAGCGCCAAGTTCCGTGTCCTATAATTTATTTATCCTCAACTTCATTAAAATCACTACTACTTGTAGTGTCACTTGGAATAGGTTCAAATGTCTTCATTTATTTAATCGGTTTAATTTTACTTATTAATCCAAGAACTATGTTTATTTTCATAACCTAATCATTTCACGAGAACCTTATCACCTTTGCTTTTGAGTATTCTTTTAACTCGATAGGTGTTGTCTTGCTTATCTACAGGACTTCGTTCTTGCTCATAAAATTTACCAAGAATAGGTTCATTGTCTGTCATGTCCTCAATTTCATACATGTTTGGATCACCTCAAAACACTTTGGAGACCCTAAATATTTCTTCGGTAAAGTCGGCTTCGTATCCTTTCTCAAACATGTTTTTATATTTGCTTACTCTTACGAAATCTCCAATCTTGTACTTGTTCAAGGGAAATTCTCTAGTATACGATCCATACAAGGTATTCCATACTTGATCTTCGTTTGTTTTGCTTACGTCAGCAGCTTTCATAAATATTGTGCTGTGTTTTGTGTAATTGTAATTATCTATAAGTTTGTCTAAAACACTCACCCATTCATAAGTACCCTTGGAATAAAAGTATTTCCTCATGATGGTTTTTAATGTTTGATTAAATTTTTCCACAATGGCTGCTTTTCTCTCAGACATGGTAGAAAAGTACTTTATATTACGACTCTCCAACAAGTTTCTTACACCCACATTGTAAAACTCTTTTCTATCATCAAATTGAACAACATCTGGGTATTTTCCAAATCGATTTTTGAACTTGTTTAACAGTTCATTGACAGCTTTCGTCATGTTTTTTTTGTGTCTTCTCTATACACGGGAATTGCAAATCCAAACCTAGATCATATTTCCACAGTTGTTAATATCCAAGTGTAACCTTTGTTTTTATTCTTGAGTTTATTCATGTCAACCAAGTCCATTTGTATTTGATCAGCCCAGTTGTTTACATAAGTTCTGGAAAAATTGTGTTTTCTAGTTGTACATTTGTATCTAGTATAAGTGTCTTGTGTTTTGAGCCAAGTACGTATTTGTTTTCTTGTAATGTCCAAGTCTTGTTCAATAGCTTTTGATAAAGTTTTTCAGTTGACAAATACCCAGTTTTTGGATCGTAATACAAGTTTCTAAGTTCTTGTTCTTTGGTAAAATTATCCATTTATTTAATGTAAAGTTAGAGTAGTACAGTCCCAATATTATCACTATTCCCAGCCCCTGTTGTAACATCAAAATTAGACTTGTTCCAAATACCATTGTAAACTGAGACTTGACTTTCAATGTCTTTGTAATGAGACACAGACCCACTAAGTGATTGTGTAGTCATAATTGGTAAAGTTACAAAAGCAGAACTTCTTTTTCCATTGACGTCAAAATTTAAAGTCTTGTTTAATGCGTCACAATGTATACTGACGTATCTTAGACCATTGTTGATGTCACACTCTTTTTCAGACACTGTCCATGTGTTTTGAAGTGCTTTCTTATTTAATTTGCATCCCAGCAGGGTTCCAAAGTTTTTTAGGTTTAGGTTGTCATCTTTACAATATATCTTGATTTTGTTGGTGTATGATACTTTTTCAAGTTGAACCTTATATTTTGCTAGTTCTTTCTTGATATAATCAATTGTTAAACATCCAACAGGAAGCAAGAACGTAACATTATCTTTGCTAAAAAAATGTATTCTCTCGAGGTATTCCATTTTTACAGTTCCAAAAGATTGTAGCTGATTTCAGAAACAACCTAGATCCAGCCGTTGTTTCTATTCTTTTGCCAATATGTAGCTCTTCATGATGGTTGTTAATAATCACAGTAAGTTTGTTTGTTTATTTAATACAATAAATAAATGAATGATGAACAGCTACAAAGATGTTGCAAGGCTGTGTACGGCAACAAGAACAAGCACGCAATGACTATGTACAAAACTCAAGTACAAAAACTAAAAAATGACTTTAGTAAAAAGTATCCAATTGCTGACCTAACCAACTTTGAATTTAATGTCATACTATCTCCAGACTAGAAGACAGTTCACAGCTCCATAGACTATGATGTTACTGATGAATATGGATCAGATATAAAGTCAAAAAAGTTTTAAGACAAATACTCTTATGCTTTGCACTGGACTCCTAGAATTTGGAACTCGAGGAACAGTTACAGGATTAACCATTGTTGATAATGACGTCGACTAGCAAAGGTTTGAAATTTACGTAAACAATTCTGATAGTTTTGTTTCTAAGTTTGAGCCATTAAACATAAAGTGGACTGGTGAAGAACAAAACATTTACAAAGCAAAGTTTAACTATTTAGAAGATCCTTACTTTACAAGTCTAGGTGCTGCTTATGTTTTGTCTTAAAAAGCAGGTATGTCCATGTAACGTATAAATACCAAATCCAGCATAAGATTATCTCAGGTATTGGCAAGTATTACTTTTATTATCATATGAAGAGGTTCTTGAGATATCCAAATAAGCTAAACAAGTACGTCAACAGTAATGACGTTAAACTCATAAAACAAAATATTCCTACAAAAAAGGTTTGGAAATACAAACTAGAGCATACTCATGAGGCAATATCAAGGTTTCTGCAAAAGCATGATAATTCAAAAGTAAGAAGATATCATTATGCTTTTCCAAAAAATAACAAAAGTATGGGGATTCTAGGAATAGGTTATCAATACATTGATAAGGTTGTTCCAAAGTCTGAAGAGTCTGATTGGAAATCATTTATAAAACAAAGTAGTGATGGACTTAGAACAATTGGACAAAAACTACTATAACCAGCTATGGAGAGCTATGCTTATTGTGCACTAGATTCTCAAGCAGAAACTAGATGATCTATAATCAACAAAGGTGCAAAATCAAGTCAAACTCAAGGCGTCTTTCGCAAACTGGTACAAGACACTATAGTTCAAGACGATTCTACTGTCATGATATTTAATATGAGACAAGCAATACACGACACAAATTTGGAATTAAACAGGGTAGTGAGTCCTAGAATCATCTTGTTTCCATCTGACATGATCATACTAGATCATGCTATACAAGGATTTAACAACACTTTGACTACAGCTGCAGCATCTATGAAGTTTGGTAAGAATGAAGATGTAAACTTGAACACACCTACAAGTAAACCTACAAGTAAACCTACAAGTAAACCTACAAGTAAACCTACAAGTAGACCTACAAGTAGTCTTGTACTACTAATCAGTAGTCTTACAAAAACACATATGGTTGAAGCTGCAAGTACAATGTTGGTACTTGGACTTGTTATAGCAAGATTTATACTATAAAACAATTGGCACTCAATTATGGTTACTCACAAACAAAAACAACTACAACAACCACCACAACGAAAAACTATACTTTGATATACTCTTCAATGAAATAACATCTGCATTTGCGGATCCTGCAAACTTAGTTAGCAGAATTCCTGTGAATGTTCCTTATGTAAAAGACCTGCTTAATGATACTTCAAAACTATTTGACACTGATAGTAACTCTTTGGTGACACTAGAGTTCAGTACAAGTTAGTTGGTGTTAATTAGAAAGACAAGTCAAAACAAAAGTTCAATCTTAAAAGCTCAACTTATACATTTGGTAATTGTTGCGGTGTAGTCAAAGGTGATGATAACAAAAACTATTTTGGCCATGTTAATGGAAACCACGTATTTGTTCTAAACAAAAGTTTTAACTTGAAAAATTATATAGATCCAACCGAGATTGTTTTGTTGCACATTAAGTTTCGTCAAGTTAATCCACCAACAAACTACAAAAAATGAGACCATATTAAGAAGTTATTTAGAAACTTGTTTCACTAAATAAATGGCGTAAAATTATGGTAACACTAATTTTGACAAACAACCTTGTGTGAAGACGTATTTGTTCAACTTTTTCTATGAGAGCATATCAGTAAGTCGTGCAAGGATTCCAAAAACTATAAGTAACGGTTATCGAATTAGTTCAATTTACCTTCCAGACATTAATGAAAAAACAAAAGTAACTTTACTGAATCATACATTTGACAGCGATTCAGTTATTAATGACATTACAGTTTTGTATTCAACTTGTGCTTATATGAAATCTGGTCAACAAGAAGTACGTGCTATAAAAGCAGTTAGAATAACAGACAATGACATAGTTGATTTTGGTGGTTATCAAGTTGCACCTTTAAGTATTTCATTCTGGCTGAAGGATCAGGTTTCAAACATAAATGACGTCTTGATGTTTTATGCTAGTATTAGAAAAATGGCAGCTGTAGGTGATTATAGAAATGAATCTAACCTATTTGTTGCAGTTGAAACTGTTACAAAATAAACCTTTTTACACATAAATAAATGGGGACCAAAACACAAGTTCAAACTCAAGAAACAGCACTTGTTGAAGCAACCACTCCACAGGTTATTACAACACCAAGAAAAGTCAAAGATCCAAAAAAAGTTGTAGCTGGAAAGAGACTAGCTGAGATATCAAAGCAAGCAAAAGATGCCAAAAAGAACCGATTAGAAGAACTAGAAAAACAAGTCCATCACAACAACTTGGGAATTTTTTCCAGCAATCGATATAATCTCACTAGTTGGAGTCGGAATATTTTGTTATTTCAACTTTAAACTTTCTCTTAAGAAACAACTACCCAAAAAACCTCTTAGTCCTCTCAGTTTCACTGTTACTGAAGAACCAGAACCATCAGCTCCTACGCTCAATGATGTTAAACTAGATACTTTTGCCTAAAAAATAATTTTTTACATTTAAATAAATGAATGGACAATCTAGTCAAACAACACCAACAACAAAACAAGAATAAATTAATAAAATTTATAGTGGAGTTGTGTTGACAGCTTCGGCTGTTGTTGTTTCTTTGCTAAGTAGGAAAGCATTTGGAGAGCCTCTGGATACACTCCAAAACTTGAATGGAACAACGAAGCTTGCTGGATCTGTCATGGTTGGTTCAGCCATTGTAAAATACCTTGAAGACAGTAAAATTATTCCTCAAAAAATTACTCATTAAAATAAATGGTGTCAACAGTAGCTGGTGGAATATTTAATGCGTTTGCTTTAGTCGGAGCTGGATTTTTGTTTAGTAAACTCAATCACTCAGACTATGAAGCAGAAATGAAAAAACACAACCTCGCTTTGGAAAAGCTCGATTTTGAAAAGGGAAAATGGAATAAAAAAGAAATTTCTAGAAGAGAAAAAATTGCTCAATATAGACAGGAATTGTCAAATGCCAATGTAGACATAGCCTGCGTGCAGACCCTACACCCAAAAATTAAATGGCGCCGATTTGTAAGGTCTGCGTTGCAGGGCCAAATTCAGTGTACTGTAATTTATGCAAGGCAGGAAAATAAATGTGATACTGGTAAAATATCAATGTCAGTTGCTCAGATTACGATGTCTGTATCTTTTTTTTGGAGACTATCGACGGACTCAACAGAGCTTGGCAACTGCTGTTACACAAGTTAAATTTTAAATTTTTAAAGCTGCGTTAAGCTGCTGAAAAAGCGACGCAGTTTAATCCACAGACAATGGAAGCTGAACAACGTTTTAAGTTAAAACATACAGATTGAACAACGATCCTCCTAAGCAGCTAAAACTCAAACGACCACGCACATGCAGAATGTGTGCTACAAGTTACAAGCTTTGGTAAATTATAGATCTACCAGAGCCCATGAGCAGGTTTACAAAAACGTGGGACGACGTCTCAAAGGATTCTTTTAATGCTTTGACTTGTTCTAGTCATACATCTTGAATTTAATAAACATTTCTTTAATAGCTTGGAAGGCATGCTGCTATAACTTGTCGCCAATTTAACTTCATCGTCAATCTTAGATAACCCACAGAAAATATTCCGATAAATTATATCCTATATACGCCAATCACAGCTTTGTTGATATTGAATAACCAATGAGCTTCCATCATTAAATATCTGGCCAATCATAGATCGTGCACCAGATCTTGGGGATAAATAAATTAGAGAACACGGAACTTGGCGCTGATACATAGACGTTATATATCATATAACTTCTAAGCGTAGACTAATGTAGACAATAATACTACAAATAATGCCTTGAATCAGATTCATAAACTAAAACTAGACTAGGAACGAGAACCCGCATTAGATGACTATTATAAACCAAGTAGTGAAATGTAAGAATATCAACATATTACATCTGGTGCCATGGGTCTTGCAGGAGGCTGGGCCCTAGGTAAAATAGTTGTTCCCTTGTTTTGTTAATTTTTTTACACTAAATAAAGAATGAATCCAAGTTTAAAGCAACTTAGACCAAAAGCCAAAGAGTTGAACATTAAGGCATGCATAAGTACAAACAAAGATCAAGTAAGTGATGCACTTGGAATAGAAAGGCTTCCTAAAAATGAGAAATATGAAACCTTTTGTACAGAGCAACTAAGAATCATTCGTCCTGTAAAGTTGATTCATTTAAGTCCAGGTTGGATCGAGTCCTTTCCTAGCATAGGAAAAGCCAATAAATTCTTTAATATAAACCCAGGAAGCTTCAAACAAGCTTATGGTAGAAATGTTAAATTATGTATTCGTGGTGATGCCTATGAGATCGAATTTCATGAACAAGACAAACATAGACCTAATCCAGGAGATTCTATACCAAGACCTAGAACCGTATAAGTAATCTGATAAATAGCAACCGTTTGTAGACAAATTCCTTTGGGCTATAGAAACTATCACATTCCTGTGGGCTTTGACAAAAATCAAAATTTTTTTTTAGGTTTAAAAAGTTGTGATTTTTGAAGCCCACAGGAATGTAAGCTATTGAGAGTGCTGTTGCTAGGAGCATAATTAATTCACTTTACAGTGACCAAAAGATAATGTATTAATTCCATCTTCAAGTATGTGTCTCTTATAGTCATCCGAACTCAAAGCAATCTTATGAATTTCTTCAGTGAATAGCTCTTTTTTATGAAATTTTATAATTCTCATTTTCCTATGTTCTTCCTTTCCCGTGAGTAGACAATTTTAATAGTCTTGAAATCTGAGGTCCTTTTTAATTACGGACTTTTTAATGCCTTTTGCTTTCTTATTCGAATTACCACTAGAATCTATATAAGCATAGCATTTAGTCCTCAAACCTACAAATTCTTCAATTTGTTTTCCACAGCATTCGTCTTTGAATAATACGGGCACTTTCTTATTTAGACCTTTTGTTATGTACGGATTATCTGCTTCATACTCGCTAGTATCAAACCACTTTTTTAGGTCTTTAGAAATGTCTTTAGAAATGTCATCTGTCATAGTCTCATAACAAAGAGAATCTGTATCCGTAAATAGTAGTTCTGCAGAGTATTTGAATTTGAACTTGATGTAGTCATAGTGAAATTTATTCATCAAACTCTTTGAAATATCAAGAATTGACATTCCAACATATTTACGTTTGTTTAAAACTAGTATTGTGTTTTACATATGTACCGCCATCAGGTTTTCATCAAATATTGTTGTAGACTTGTAGTCTGGTTTCTTAAATAGTTTTAAAGCTTCTTCAGAACTAGTTACTAATCGAATATCAACTCTATTGCGAATATCTTCAAGCGTTTTACCAAAGGAAAAGTCCTTTTCAAAATTATTTTTGGCTTTACCTCTCAAGCTTGTATTAACGTCTATATAAGACTTTAACCATTCAGATTCTTTGAAGCGAATTCCTTTTTGTATCTTTGTTAATACAAGACCTTTATCTATGTACATTTTAAGAATCTCATAATGCACGACATAATTTATCTTATTATTCAAAGTTGGAATTATTTTTCTACACCGGTTTCTCCAGTCTTTACTTTTTCTGGGGCTAAAGGATAATCGTTATGTTCATCATGCAATTCCTTAGGATATTCTAGATCAACTTCTAGTATACAAGGTATTTTGTCCCAGCTTTGAATCTCTTTTGGATTCATCCATTTAAAATCACCTGTGGGTAATTTATTCGACATTGGCCAACTAAGTAGTTGTAAAAAGGCCGATTGCAGCACACTTTCATTTACCTCTAAAATCCGCCCCAAATCATGTTTTCAGATTCAAAAATGAAGATCAAAAATTGATTTTATTTTTCTGTTTTATGTTATCA
>JAOBYK010074459.1:0-21131 GCA_025434845.1 Phenganax subtilis | reverse complement strand
ATTTTCATGTAAAGACATTTGCTATACTTTTTATCAAAGTTTAGAATAGTATTCATTGTGTCAAAGTTTTGAAAATACATTTTTTAAAATATAAAAATTTGTTGTTCTTATTTCGTGCGCCATTTTGAATATTACTTTCTATGACGTCATTTCCACGTGTGGAATCCACTCCATTCTACCGTTCAAACCAAACCGGAAGTGATGTCATACTTGTCAGCGACACGTCTCGCGGGTTCGTTTTCCCATGCGTGGAGTCCACGCCTTGCGTGATTTTGACCCTGGATGTAGGGGTTAAACTTCTGTTGTTAAAAACTTGGTTGTAAGTAAGGCATTTTTCAACGTTTTATAGCCAACTAAGGTATTACTAGAATCCTTGAAATCTCAGCTTTCTAATGATGTGCTTTTTGTCTGGTTTTAAGCAATATTTACTACCTTAAACTGGCCGTGAAGAACAGGTTTCAAAGTTCGTATACTATTTTGCGAACGGATTCATATAAAAATTTCCAGTATACACGGGCCTGTAACTAAGGCAATTTTTAGCGTTATATAGCCAACTAAAATACTACTAGAATCCCTGAAATCTCAGCTATCTATTGATGTGCTTTTTGTTGTGTTATGCTATGCCAAACATGACAAAATATCAAGTGTAAATTACTGGTATCAAGTCGCTCGTGTTTTACATCAAGTGCCGCGATTTTACAATCATATTGTTTGTGTTTTACATTAGATGCCGTTATTTTACTCTCAAGACGTGTGTGTTTTGTATCAAGTCACGTTGCATATGGTGTTTACATCAAGTACACCCAGTATTACATCAAGTATGCGAAATTTTTATAAATCAAGTTTTTGTGTTTTGTATCAAGAAAGGAGAAAACTTATTTGGATCAGGGCTTGCCAACAGGGGGGTATAATGCCTTTTTAGCCCTTTGGTGGGGGGGAGGAAGAAAGTCATCTAGCAATAATATGACCGTGGGGGGTTGCAATACAGTGCTGTAGGTGTAAATCAAAACGGCGTCTTTACACAACCGATTGTTTATACCGAATGCTGTCGAATTTTTTAATAGTTTACTTGCACTTTTTAATCAAAGTTCTACAGAGTTTTTAAGTGGAGACTGCAGAGTTTTGTTGTCGACGATTGGAAGAATATCAAAGAACGTTACGTGTAATGTACAGCAGGTTGGAAGAATATACAAGAAACACAGAACAGTTGATTGAAGACATAGCACAACTTATTGATACCATTGGTAGACGAATCGAAAGGCTTGAGCTTCTCTACAATGACGAAAATGTTCTGGGAAGTGAAAGTAGTGAACATTTTGATCCTTTAGGAGAAGAAAATAGAATAGGCAACCTTGGAAGACCTCGTGTAGAAATCACCCAAGAGCAAATTGAGACTCTTAGGAGCAGGCTTAGTTTTCGGTGGGCTGATATCGCAACAATGTTTGGCATATCTACTAGGACACTGAATCGTCGTCGACAAGAATTTGGCATGCCTTTGGGACTAGAGAGTAACTTTTCCTCCTTGACAGATGATGAGCTAGATATTATTGTAAGAGAAATTTTATCGATTACACCACAGTCTGGTTTTGGTTTAGTCCAAGGAGCACTGAGGTCAAGAGGCCTCAGAATACAGCGCCATCGAGTTTCAGCTAGTCTAAGGCGTCTTGATCCTGTAACTTCTGCTCTCAGACAGTCCAGGAGAATCATCCATCAAACGTATCATGTACCAGGACCAAATTCTTTATGGTAGGTACATAGCACATTTATGGACTAAATACCAATTTTTTACTTTTATGCTATAGTTATACAAACATTCTTCTTTAAATACTTTATTTAGGCATATAGATGGTGATCACAAACTTATTACCCCATATTGTTTTGTCATACATGGTGGAATTGACGGTTATTCCAGGTTAATCGTCTACTTGCACGCATCAACTAATAATCGAGCAGATACTGTTTTTCAACTATTTAGAGAAGCAACAACAAAATATAACCTTCCTTCAAGGGTCAGAAGTGACATGGGTCTAGAAAACATAGATGTTGGCCGGTTTATGTTAGAAACAAGAGGATGCAATAGAGGAAGTATAATGACTGGGAACTCTGTACATAATCAGCGTATCGAACGATTGTGGCGGGAAGTTAACCGGACTATTGTGAGCAGGTTTTTAAACATATTCCTATTCTTAGAAAACAGAGGAGTTTTTGTTCCCACTGATGAAATACACCTTTACTGTCTTCACATTGTTTATCTTCCAATGATTAATGCAGCTCTAACAGAGTTAGTGGCTCAGTGGAATGACCATCCAGTTACAACAGAAACAGATCTCAGCCCACGTCAAATGTGGACACAAGGTATGTTGCAGCTTAGACATTCTAATTTAGCAGCTGTACGAGAGGTTGTAGAGGGAGTCTCCATGGGCATAGAAGAATTTGGCATTGAAGAAGATGGTCCTGTTCCAAATTTGCATAATGATTTAGTAAATGTTCCACAGTCTGCTGTACAAATTTCATATGAACAAGAGAGAGCAATTCAGCAAGCACTTGGTGCTGTTCCCCCTGATGAGAATGGGATCGCTGCATATATTTCAGCAGTTCAGACATTTCAGAGGTTAATTGAGTATAGTAATTGACTTACTAATGAACAAGCTACTTCCCAAGTACAGTACATCAACAACATTGAATTGTGCTACAAGTCGTAAGAAGCAAATCTAGTTTGTCAAGGTCATATCCAAGGGAAATACCCGATTTACATCCCGGATTCCACCGTATTTGCAGTAAAGGTTATTGAACACGCGCATGAGGTATCCTTACATGGTGGAATAAGTCTCACCATGGCGAAAGTCCGGGGAAAATTTTGGATTCCCCGCCTTTGTAATTTGGCAAAGCGAATCCTGAAGAAATGTGGGGGATGTAAAAGGTTTCACACAGTACCCATCCCAAGTCCACCTGCTGGATTGTTACCCAAAGATCGAACCAAAGGCAACACACCCTTTAACGTGATCGGCGTGGATTTTGCTGGCCCTATTAAATACCGCATGAGTCCAAAAAGGGAAGGAAAGGCATATGTTGTATTGTATTCCTACAGCTTGATGCGTGGTGTGTTCCTGGAACTCCTGAGAAGCCTGAAAACTGGAGAATTCATACAAAGTTTAAAACACTTCATTGCAAAGAGGGGAAGACCCACCAAAGTGTATTCCGACTATGGCAAGACCTTTGTTGCTGCTGCTAAATGGCTGGCAAAGATCCGGTTTGACGAGAAATTCAACGACCTCCTGGCCAACCACTCAATAACCTGGCAGTTTAATCTCAGTCGTGCCCCTTGGTGGGGCGGGCAATTTGAGCGACTGATTGGTTTGATGAAATCTGCATTCTACAAATCCGTGGGACAAGGGTTGCTATCTTGGTCAGAGCTCAGTGAGATCCTTCTCGACATTGAGATTACCCTAAAGAACCGCCCACTAACGTACATGGAAGAAGATATCCAGCTACCACTTTTAACCCCCAACTCCTTATTGTTTCTAAGCCCCAACAGCCTGCCAGAGTCTGCACCCTATCACCTCAAAGATAGGGATCTGACGAAATGAGCATGATTCTTAAAGAAGTGTAAAGATACCATTGGAAGCGTGGGTCGACCGAGTATCTACGAGCTCTCCGTGAGCGGCATCGCCTAAAGCACCACAGCACAGGGAGTACGCTGAAGGTAGGAGATATAGTAAAATTATTGAGTCCACCAAGCGAAATAGAAATTGTTGGCCCCTAGCAATGGTTGAGAGCCTAATCGTTGGGAAAGACGGCTGTGTGCGAGGCGCTAAAATACGTTCGGGAAGAAGTGTTTCGGAGCGGGCTGTACAACAGTTATACCCCTTGGAGCTCTCCTGCGATTGCCCACCCTCGGTCAAACCTAAACCCTTGAACCACAATGCGAAGCCTTTTCAACCAAAGCGACAAGCAACCACTGAGAGCGGAGAGAGTAATCCGTGATATTGCTGTCGAGGATGAACCAGAATGTTAACAATTGACTCTGATATAGCTAATTGAACATATAGCGATTGTCGTTGTTTATATTCTAAGTTTATATTAGCACATATATTTCCTTATGAGCTATATGGGGGAGGGTGTGAAAAACGTTAGATCAGAGTAGAGATCAGACCTTAGCCACCTTAGCCATATTTGGCTAGAAAATTTATTTCTGTTAATTGTTAAAAAAATGTGTGTGCGACGTGATCTGAAAAATATACAGTCAACTTTGTTCTGCGTGAGAAATCTACATTTTTTAGCGAAAATATCAACGTTTTCGACAGGGCCAAGATTTCACCAAGTTTTCAAATCTGTAGCAGCACTGTAAAAATACCTTGCGTTTTTTAGGAGTTATTTACCAACAAATAGTGGGAGCCGTTTGGGAGTCGTATAGTTTGAGAGTCATGACCTGGTTGTGTATTAGATACATGTTCAACATCTTTGATTAAGAAATAACATGAATGAATATATTGCACGAACCACTCCGAAAGCACTAAATCTGCAAACCAACGACCACAAGACTTAATGCTTCTTTATTCACTTTGGGGGACAATCAATGAGAAAAATGGTTGGGACACTGGTCACTTGTAGATGCAAATTCACAATATTGACTGCTCTAGAGCGAGTTCACAGTCTCCCTCCCATTCATTGAAATCCCCAATGAATATCTTGCTGCATTTGTTGATTGTCCCTGACTTACTGCTACACGGATAAGTCATCGGTCTTTTTCAGTACTCACCAATTCACAAAGTAATTTCAAACTTTCTTTGTTAAACCCACCACTAATGCGTTGTGCTGGAAAAAATTTTGAAATAACACTAACTAGTGTTGAAAAATCAATGCCACTCACAAATTCTGTAACCAAGAGCTGTTTGAATGCTCTAAAGATGACAACAGGTAGTTGTATTACCTATCAAATGGCTTTGTCTGACTTATACTTATATCTAAAATGCTCTCTGTACAAGCAAGTTAAAGGTATGATTCCTTGCTTAATCAAACCCAATGAAGGATTTAAAGCTGACTGGCATTTCACGCATTCTTCCTTATGATAAAGTGAGCAAAAACATTTTAACGCAAAAACATACTCCTCTAACTTTAGGTCTTTAACTTGCGTGACATACATGTCATCATGGACCTTGCAGTCAGAAGTAAGGTTTTATTTCAGGTAATGTTTATACTTTTCTATAAGTTCATCCTTTCTTAACAAGAAGCTATTGTCAGTTCCCACAGCAACTTTTGTACAGTTAGTTGTCCTCTAAAGTTGAAAAATACCTGTAGGTCCAGGTCTGTTTGTTTCAATAATTCAGGACAACCATTGTTGATGATGGTTATAAGCTTGGCCAATACAGGGTCAGAAACTGTTTCTTTTTTTAATTCATCCATCCTAGGGTGCTACTGGAGTGACCATCAAAACTTCATATTCATCTTCCCATTCGGTTGCAGTTTCTTCTAAATGTGCATGTGACAATGTGTCAGCAATATATAACTCCATCCCTTTCTTACAAACAACGTTCAGATCACAACACTGAAGCTGCATTATCATCTTCTGCCATCGTTGAGGTACTGTGCACAAACATCTTTTAAAAAGGGTTTCTAAGGGTTTATGGCCTGTGTCAATTGTTACTTGTCTGCCGCAAATGTAATCACAAAACTTGCTGCAGGAAAAAACTACAACCAATAACTCTTTCGCTAGTTGAGCATATCTTTTCTGCATTGCCGGCAGCACTCAAGATGCATAAGAAACTGGCTTACCATTTTGTAAACATGCTGCGCCTAGACCATGACTTGAAGCATCACACATCAAATTTAATTTTTTTATGTACATCATAAAATTGGAGAACTGAGGCCGTGGTAATGGCAATTTTATTCTTGTCAAATGCTTCTTGTTGTTTATCACATCAGTATCATAGTACCCCCACACAGAGCGATTCACTATTTCACTCAACTGCAGAATAAACTTTGATAAATACATAACCATACCTAGGAAATGTCGAACAGCTTTCACATCCTCTGGTGTTTGCATTTCTACCACAGCACAAAGTTTCTCTGGATCTGCTTTCACTCTGTTTCTGCCAAGTTGGTGACCAACATAACTCAGCTCTCCCCTGTTGAACAGGAATTTCTTGACCTTCAGCTTAAGGTTAACTTCTTGTGCTCGATCCAACACTTGAAGCAAACTACAATCATGCTCTTCTTCCATTTCTCCCCAGGCAAGAATGTCATCAACTATAATCTCACGTGGAAAACCGCTGAACATTTGATCCATAGCTTTCTGGAATACTTCGGGAGCCAATTAATGCCAAATGACAACGTTTGAAATAAAATCGTCTGTACGGTGTATTGAAGGCTGTTTCCAAGGCAGATTCATTGTCTAAGGGAATTTGCCAAAACCCATGGGACACATCTAAAGTTCTGAAGTACTGCACATTAGGCATTCAGGCAATCACTTCCTGGACAGTTCTCATTGCGTAATGTTCCCTTTGTATAGTGTTATAGAGATCTTTGGGGTCAATGCAAATTCGAATTGCATCTGAGTCTTTCTTTCTTGTAATGATCATCTGTGAAACCCACTCCATTGGCTCTGTTACAGATGTAATAACCCCTTTGCAACCATGTTGTCAAGCTTTTGCTTTACTTTGTCTTGAAACGCCACTGGGAAATGCCTTGATGGTTGAATGACTAGTTTAACATCTGGATTGAACTTCATCTTCTACTTAATGGTCAATTCACCCAACTCACCATCAAACAAGTCTGCATAGGTGTTTAGAATTGCGGTTTTGGTTAGGGCTGGGCATTGCATGGTTGCTATTGGTGAGGAGACCGACTTGATTTCCTGGATGTCCTTGGTTCAAATAAATTGTAGACTAAGACTATCTTGGAGTCCTATCAATGGCTTTACTGTTTTCCTGATGACTTGAAATTTTAAATGATAAATATTTCCAACATAGCAGCACTTAAATACTGTCTCTCCTAACATTTGAATTGAATCACTGCTATAACTCACCAACTGTGAAGAATAACTGTTATCGATCTTTTCTGCATGTCGAACCTGTTTGAACAAACTAAACGGCATGACATTACACCGAGCACCAGTATCCACTTTTAATTTCACATCGTGATGATTTATTTGAATGATTGAATAAATTTCTTTGATTTCCATTGCTTCGCTCGAGCAGTCTGAATCAATAACGAATGGCTGTTCCTCATCAGTTATGCGTGGTTGTCAGGAATTACATGTAAAATAGCTATCTTGAGCCTCAATGACTTTTTTTACAGGTAGTGTTTGCTTCATTTCGTGAAAGGTTTTCTCACAGACTTGCACACTTTTTGATAATAGAGTTTTAGATTGACATTTATGGCAAACCGCTAACTGCTAACGGCAAACTTTAAATCACATTAGATTGTAATGTAACAGTTTTGCAGAGCGAAGTTGCAAAATCTCGCTTCAGTTCATTACATAGGTTCCTGTAACATCAAACAACTGACGTAGTTGACTTTAAAATGCCACTTAAACTTTGCCGTTTGCCGTCAGTAAACGTCAATCTAAAACTCTCTAGTGATTCAAATTTCCCCAGGCTCTGCATTTTAGGCAATCAGCATGATAGGTGAAACGTTACAAAAATTTTGTTTCAGTGGTGGCATGTTTTGCATGATATTTATATATCCGTGTCTACGTGTTTGACTCTCATCAAACTTCCCCCTGATCAAAGTTGATCAATAACAAGATATATGCTTTTAAATTTGGATGAAAATGTGCAAATTCAGCATTTTCGTTCTGCAGTCATTTTGCCTTGGGTTTTTTAAATAGACCTGGGAATGAATGCAACAGCCAATCATAATTTAGAATCCACTGCTTGGCAACCTTTTACTTACAATGTAATTTGCATTTATGTAATAACTTGCTGCAAAGTGAACCCGTTTATACACTCACAGCAAAAAGATATGATACTTTTATTGAATTTACAAGGCGGTGGAGTTCTTTGTGTAAATATCCAGAAAAAAAACGGTAGCTTTGGCAAACTTTAGATATTTGGAATTGACATTCAAACACAACATTACAAGTAATTGCAAATTTTTAAGCACCAAATTTGTTTGTCTTAAATAATTTATTCAGGAGAATACTCCAGAAGACCACGGATTTAAAAGATTAAGATCTTCGACCAACTTTTTACCCTCTTCAGAGAAGAAAAACTCAAATATTCTACCACTGACTTGCATCATTTGTCAGAATAGCTCAAGCCAGTCACTGTAGGTGGAAAGCGAGTTCATGACATATTTTCCCAGGCAGAAACTGAGACAGCTGGTCAGTTGAAACTTCATTCATATAGATTTTAATATTGTAGAAGAATGATTGTGTGATTCAAAATAAGGGACCATTTAAATCCCTAATTTCATAAGATCATATGTTTTTTACAGAATGTAACTTTATTGATACACCCTGCAACATCATATATACTACTTGTTTGTGTCAAAATGCTATTTTTAAGAAAGCTTCTATATGGAGCTGAACGGAAGCAAGATGAAAACATATTGATGCACATTCTTGACCTTGATTGTGTGGCAATAGAGGTTAAATACCACAGAAGCTGTTTCAAACAATACTGCAGAAGAATAGCCTACATGCAAGATTGGTATTTAATTTTAATTTAATTTCATGAGTTTTTCAAAATCACGACAAAGGACATTACATATTTACACAGACAGCAACAGGAAAGTGTAGCAGGAAACACTTCCCAATTGACAGCCGACTGCCAGGACGCGATAATATATGCTTGCTATAAGTGATTGAATTTCAGAGGCTCATTGCTTCATCAGCCCATCTGCCAGGTTGTCATTGATTAATAGCATCAATAGCATCCTGTACCAGCAAACATTGTTTACTTCAATTTATGGTAACAAATGGTGATAATATTTCTTAAAAATATTTTTGGTACATTAATTTTCAGTTTACAAGATAATACTGAATTGACAAGCAATCGTGGAATCCCTTGTCCTTCATCCAGCGATGAAGATTTAGAACCTAGCCTTTGTGATATGAGTGACATTCCTATCCACAAAACCGACATGAAAAACATTGAACTGTACCATACTGGCTTGGCTGTAGAGAAGAGCATTGCAGATCAATCTAAATGGAATATCAATTGGCCACCTACCTCAGAAGTAATCAGCCAAGATGAATGTGCTAAAGTTATGCCCGTAGAATTATCCAATCTTTTAGCCCTAGTAACTAATGCCACTGAAGAAGTTCCACCTTCTGACACCTTCGTGGAAGTGACAGAAGAAGCAAGAGCTAAACTTGTTTCTATTTCCATGGATATTATTTACCTGTCATCAAATGGACAGATACAAACACCTAAGTCTCTTGCTCTGGGTCTTACTTTGCGACACTTGACTGGGTCAAGAACAATTTCTAACCTTTTGCACAAGTTTGGGCACTGTGCATCGTATGATTCTGTTGTTCGATACAAAACCAGCTTAGCAACACAGCGAATGGAAACAAACAAAACAGCACCCAAAGGCTTTTGCCCAGGAGTATTTACACTTGCAGTATGGGATAACATTGACATCGATGAAAAAACTGGGTCTAGAAGTGGTACAATGCATCACACAAACAGGATATTAGTACAACCTTCTTTCTCAGAATATGATCAGCAAGCAACTTCTCCTGATATAAAAAGATCACAGAGAAAGCTTACAGTAGAGTCAGTTCATATTGCTCCTTACCGGCTTACATCCCATGAAGGTCCCAGAGGTATATCACCTGAGATATCTATTGGTACATCTGCAATTAAAACAAATCGAATTGTTGCTGACCAAAGGAAAGAGTTTGGATTTATAGGCATTAAGTACTTAAATCAACCCACTCATCTTCTGCCTGGTTGGACTGGATACAATCAACTTCTGCAACATCACTCTATACTGCAAAAGTCTGCTATTCATTAGTGGCCAGTGATTGAAGCATCTCCCACTGAATACTCAGCTGTGAACACAATTCTTATGAATAGTGTTAAATTGGCAAATCAATTGCAGCTAGAGTCCATGGTTGTCGTCTTCGACCAAGCTATTTATGTGAAAGTGCAGGTAATCAGGTGGAAAGATCCAGTGTTAACAAGCAAGCTGGTAATTAGATCAGAAGAATTCCATATCGTGATGTCCTATTTGGGAATTCTTGGAAAACGCTTTGGTATCGCTGGGTTCCAAGATATTGTAGTTGAAGCAGGCATTGTTGCAGTAGGCTCCACTAACAGTGTATTAAGTGGAAAGCACTATAATCGGGCGATGCGGGCTAACAAGCTGATGTTTGGAGCCCTGGAAAGGTTGAGATTCAAAGCTTTTGTCGATTCCCTTTCAGAAGAGGAAGTGGAGTGTGTGACATCAATGATCAAGAGGCTACAAGACAGTTTTCACTCCCAAACTAATTTCGCAGATGTGTTGGGTTCAGAAGGCATGGATGAACTTGCTGTGAAATACGATTCATTTATTACTCATGAGTGTGAAAATAGAACAACTTTGTTTGTGGAGCTCTTACCTATCCATGGTAGGCAACCTGCTCTCGTTCCTTTGAGCAACACGCACATCCGATTGGCTACTTCATCTGAATGCCGTCCGTCTCATGATTCCATGGTTCTTTGCTTATGATAGAATAAACTACTCAAGGTAAGCAGAAAAAAACTAAAAGTAAAACAATAAAACCAATAAAAACCAGTAGAACAAAGTAAAACAATCAGCGTAATAGGCCATTTTCCCGATGATGTTAAACTTGAAATCTGACACTCTGAAAGAAACAATCTGGTTTTTTAAAATATATTGGCAAGCCTTTCAACCTTGTCATTGAATGCCTTTTGCATTTATGTTGCATGATACAATACAAATTACAAAAGAACAGTTTAATGTTTAGGGCGATACTTGTATAGGTACGCGAAGAGTTTATTAATACCTCACTGTAAATACAAAGTATTATTTTTCTTCCAGATACCTACCTGTTTACTGGCTAGAAGTGACACAGCTAAACGACTCCCATCCTTTTTGCTATGAAAACATGTGTGTGAAAGGACAGTGGACTGTACAACGACAAGCACAGCACTCTTTTGCGTCAATTGCTTGTGATCAGGCAATAGAGCAAACTGTAAACAGATACACTAAAACTACTGGAGGTCTTTGTGGTATTTCACTAAATCAGGGTTGGTTTTGCTACATTTTGTGGCTCATTTTTTTAAGTTGAAAATAATTGGCATTATTTGTATATATTTTCAGCGTTAGGTCAAAGTTGCACTAAGATTGTACAAATAATGTTTCTTATAATAGGAGCTGTACAACGGTGGCTATTAGCACAACCTGTCAGAGCAGCAATCAGCCAAAAGTGTCAAGAAATGGCTACCATCAGTCATAGAACCCGAACACCAATGAGTTTAGATAAAACCCGAAAAGAAGCTGACGAGAAGTCAGTACAAAACATCCTTTCAACCATCGACAGCATAATCAACCCTTTTACCCATGACTCCAAAGAACTTGTGTCCTTAAGTTCTGGCTTGATTGCTTCAACTGATGTAAAATTAGACATGCTAGAAGATGAAGAGACAGGAGAAAAAGGAGCTGTGAGGTACGTGTGTGTTGTACCTTGGCTGAAATTTATGCTAAGAATTTAGGAGTTCTGCATGTGATTGACATTTGGCAGTTGTATTAAGTATGGATATCTTGGAAATTTTGAATGTAGATGTAGGTTATCTAACATGCCTTTGATAATGGCTTTCCTATCAACAGCTACATGAAAGAGTGCATGGTTGACAAGGATAAACCGATATTCCATGCATTAAACAGAATGAGGCTCAAAAACTTTGGAGATGTTTAGAAGAGACCCAGCAAATCATTCAAGCTTAACTTGTTAAAACATGAAAAGAACATGTTTTTTCGACTTCTTGTTGCTAACAAATCAAGAAATATAAACTTGCAAGAAGTGCTTAAATTCAGCCTTGCTCCGATTTCGTATCCACTTGCTAGTGCTGATGGTTGCTTGGCGAAAACCAACAAGGCATTGTTGGTAAAAGTGATTGAGCAAAAGTTGTCTAACAATTGCCATGTAAGAGAAACTCCACCCCAAAGCTCGGCACTGATGGTGGATGGTATGGCTGTTCTGCAGTGTTTGAAGGTATCCAAAATTCCACCCACATTTAAACAGTTGGCAAAGATGGTCCTTGAAATGATTGTTAAAATAATGTTGTCATGCAACAGCAGCAGAGTAGATTTTGTCAACGATAGATCCGGATCTTAGTATCAAGAATTGTGAGTGAAACAGAAAAGCGGCAGCTGGATATCAGTGCATTGAGATTTTCAGTGGTGATCAGAAGACACCCACACAGTGGAAAATATTCTTGAATTGTGGTTCAAACAAAGAAGTACTTGTTGAATTCTTGTTCAAGTCATGGTGCCAAGCAATTCTTTCCATTACCACTCGTGAAGTCAATTTGTTCATTGCCCATGGTGCTTTTTGTCATCAGTTATGTTCTGGCAACCGAACACTTGCTAGAGTACGCCCCATTCCAGAGCTGACATGCAATCATTAGGAAGCCGACACAAGGCTGCTTCTCCATGCACATCGTGCTGCTGTAGCTGGGTGGTCAGATGTAATTATTAAAAGCCCAGACACGGATGTTGCAATCATCAGCTTGTCAATGCAACTCGACAAGTTCCTTTCATGGGAAAGCCAAGACTACATTCTTCCTTCTTGTGAAGGAAAACGACCAGTACTTAAAAGCATTGACACAATTGGGTCAATGCTTCAATGCCGATAGCCAGCTTATCATTCAGTTGGAAGCACTAGTATGCCACGCCTACAAGTCCAACACTAAATCTGTTGACAAGGCAAGGTACCTGCTATTTTGTACTGGCTTGAAAGATGGAGCTTCCTTGCCTCCAACACAAGATGCACTAATGCAACATGTGAAAAGAGCTAACTATCAAGCAACTATTTGAAGACACTGTCTCAAAAGCCAGCCTGAAGTGCCATCACCGATTGGTCATGGGTGGACTGCTGACAGTGACGGCTCTCTTCAGTATGTCTGGATGACTAAACCACGTGCTCCAGATGATGTTTTGCAGTCTTCATTTCGCAGCTGTAGCAAGACGGCCTGTGGGAGGAGATGCTCTTGTAAAGCTAACAATTGTCTTGCACTGGTCGTTGCAAATGTTTTCAGAATGAAACAGACTGTTTAAATAAGTTTACAATTAATCCTGAGACTGAAAATCCTCTGTACGATGAGGATTGCGATTTTGACACTTCTATATGATAGGAATCTATACAGTTAAATATGAAGGCTCTTAACTTCTAATTGATCAAGGTGAACTATGGGGAACTTCTGTTTTTAATCATTTTAGCAAAGTAGTACTTGTAACAACTTGTTTCATGAAATGAATGAAATTGAGAAAAAAGTGTTTAATATCCTTGGAAAAATGTTAGATTCACATTTTCTGAGTTTCCTAATGATTTAAAAATGATGGCTTTTGTGGCTGGTGAATTGCCAGTCAGTGCAAAATATTTTTGAACATTTGCCAATGTCAACATTGAGAACTGTGATGAAGTCAATGGGACATTTGGCAGAATCTGGTTGTACATGGCAACCTTGAGCATATACCAAAAGAATTCTTGTTTCAAAGAAAGTTAAAAAACTTCAAGAAAAGGTTGAAAAACAAAAATGCCTTTCCAAAACAAAGAGAAGTAGAACAACTTCATTTATCGCTAATGAAAATTCTCACCAAGAATTTGAGTCTTTGCTTGGGTATTTTTTAGATTGAGCCCACATAGACCCATTACATGTCAAGAATAATGCTTGCCAACAGATTTTTAGGATAATCCTATATCATAGCATTGGTAAATCAAATATAGCTTCCAATGTAGCTCATTTTAAATTATCTACTGCACACAACAGCTTTTTATAGGCTTGTGAATTGCAAAGTTGTCTCGTCTTGCAAAAAAAGTGAAACGGTGGTTTAATGACACCAAAGCAACTGGTAAAGATTTCCAATATCGAGTTACTGGGCAAGATTCTAGAATGATTTTACACAATTTCATGTTTATCATTGAAGCTGCCAAAGAGCAAAGTGATTCTGAGAGTCAAGAATTTGCCCTTCATGCTGTTGCATATATTTGCTTACAGTTAAGGGAAAGTGTCTCAATTTTCCGTAGAGTAGTAAATGTTTCAGTATCAGACCTGGACTTGTTGAAGCAATACTGTGCAAACTTCTTTCAAGCATGTTGTTTATTCACATAATCAGTTACTCCTACCATTTGGAATATGGGCCATCTTATTCCTGCACATGCTTTACAGGTCTTTGAAAAGTACCAGCTAGGTTTGAATGCGGTCTCAATGGAAGGCTGAGAATCAAAACATGTGGCTATTCCTAGGTACAGCCAAAACACTACTTTTTCAGGGAGGTGGTGGCACATTTTCTGTTTTGAATATGTCCAATTAGTCTGGTTGAGAGAGAGAGGCTATTATTTTGCTGATAACATTGCATACAAGCATACATACATACCATCCAGAGTTACATTAGGTGAATCCTGTGGAATAACTTGACAACTTGTAATTAGAATATTGCGTGCAACATAGGAATTAAGTGATAATAATCAAGAGTGCGGCAATGCCAATGCATTGAGTCAACATGTTCTTCATTTGAACGCAAAATACGCAAATTCTTCCTATGTAGATTATCTAAAATAGTAATATATGTTCTTCCCTTTTGCGTACAAACAGTGCAATGAACATCTTTTGACGTCCATAGAAAACTACGTTTTTCCTGTGCAAACTAGTATATATATAACCATGCAAAAGTTAGTAAGTTAGTGTCGTTAGTATCGAATTAGTGTCATTAGTGTCGTGATTGCTGCGTTAGTGTCGAGTAGAATGTAATAAACTTGTATATAATTTACTGGCTGTTGCTGATAATTGATTGCAGTATACAGTCCCAAAGTTAAGTGAGCGTGGAAGACCTATATTGCGAGGTTTCCCTAACATAGTGGTCCTTTGAGGAGCCGGATAGATCTAGAAGGAGTACGACCAGTAGATAATGACGGATCTAGCAAAACAAAGAAAGATGCAAGGTGGGCATTGAACACACCTAAAAGGACTGGCCAGACAGATTAAAATGATACTAGGAGATAGTTCGGAGGAACATTGTTATGATATAGGGCAGCTGACGAGTGCTTTAGCAAAGAAAATCAACGGTGTGAAAGCTCTGGACGACGCAATACTCAAGCTAATGGAAGATTCAGAAAAGGTCAAAGAAGCTGAATTCAGGCAAGAACTGTCAGACGCGAGCAAATATGAATTAAGGGCTCGAAAGGTTGTGCACCGTGCAAACTTGGAGCTGAACAAACTTTCGACAAGCAGCGTAGAGGCTACAGCAGAAACTGTAAATGATACGGCAAGTACAACTGACGGTATTGATGTGGCAATTACAAGTGTCTCTGGTGAGGGTAATGGTACCAGTGTTCAAGCTTCACCAGTACAGTTAGAACAGGTGACGCCGGTTGTTTCTATCGCACCTTCAGTACAGTCTTGTAGTCCAACAAGTGGAAGAGTGCGTGTCAAGCTCCCGAAACTCAAGCCTAAGAAATTTAAAGGAAGCATTTTCGAATGGCAAGAGTTCTGGGACGGGTTTGAAAGTTTGGTACATAACAATGCAGGGTTATTGGATGTGGATAACTTCAACTATTTAAAAGGGCTTGTCGAAGAACCTGGGAAATCAGCTATCAGTGGATTTGGCTGCTAACTATAGTTCCTCCTCTGTGGAGCATTTGAAGCAAAGATTTCGGAAACCTGCCATGATACAGAGAGCTCATATTATGGAGCTGTTAAAAGTTCAAGGAGTATTCAAGGAACGAAAGACATGGAAGTTGAGAGCGCTGTATGATAAGATTGAGTGTCATTACAGAGGATTAATTTCACTGGAAGTGGATGAAAATACATATTCGAGCATTGTCGTATGACTAAAATAGTTTGCTATAGCTGCAAAGGTAAACATCACACAGCATTGTGTGAAGAGAATAACTCTAAAGAGAGTGAAGTACAAGCCAAGAAAACCACAGAGAGGGAAAACCTGCATGATTGCCTTTCGAAAGTAGAAAATTCGAATAGTACCATGGTAACCGAGTTTGTGGGCACCAATTGTAGAATTGCGTTGCAAACGGCGCAAGCACTGGCTAAGGGCGAAAGGCAGCAATGTGTCAGAGTACTTTTCGATTCAGACAGCCATAAATCTTTTGTTACTGTGAAAACTGTGAATCTTGCCGGCTTAAAAGTAGTGCGCAAAGAATCGTTAGGATTAAGCACGTTTGGCCAGAAAACTAAGGAGACAGAAGTAAGGGAAGTTGTTCGCATTGACTTAAATCCTCTTCACAGCGGCAAAGTGCTCACTCTCAAAGCTTATGTTGTGCCGGTAATTCCATGCATAAGGAATGAGCACATTGAGTTCGTCAAGCACAATTTTCCCCATCTGAAGGAACTTTGGTTTTCAGACATTAATAAGACCACAGAAGAGTTGGAGATCGACTTGCTTATAGGTTCAGATAATTTATGGAACTCTCAAAGAGGTCATGTTGTATGGGGGGAGCCCAATGAGCCAGTAGCCATAGAGACTGAAATAGGGTTTGTATTGTATGGACCATTAAAAGGAAAATGTCTTGACGATAATGATGAGACAGTGGTAAACATGGTGTCAGGTGAAACTATAGGTAGTGTTGAGCAAGGTGTCAAGAACATTAAGTTAGAGGACGCGGTACATAGACTGTGGGATTTGGATACTTTGGGCATAAAGGAAACGGACAAGATTTATGAAACGTTTGGAGACAACATAAACTTTGATGGCAATAGGTAGAGTACCATGGAAATTAGGTCATGCAACATTACCAACTAACTACGAACTCAGATTGTCTAGAATGAGAAGCCAGGTCTGGAGGTTAAAAAGGCAGCCAGATGTTCTAGTAGAGTGTGATAACATCACAAAACAGCAATTGAAGGCAGGAGCAATTGAGCAAGTGCCAGAACTAGATACAGTGGAGAAAGTGCACTATTTACCGCATCAGGCTGTAGCTAGGCAAAACCTGCAAACTACCAAGGTAAGGGTAGTTTATGATGCATCAGTGAAGGATCTAAAAACTAACGTATCTTTGCACTACTGCTGGTATGTGGGTCCCTCAATTAATCCGCTTTTGATAGATATATTATTGCGATTCCGGGTAAATAAAGTGGCTTTAGTAGCAGACATCGAAAAAGCGATTTTAAACATTGGAGTCGATAAAATTGATCATGATTGTTTGAGATTTCTGTGGCCAGATGATCCAAATAACAGCAAATCAGAAATAAGTGTTTACCGCTTTTGTAGGGTTGTTTTCGGATTGAATGCTTCTTCATTTTTGCTTAATGGAACCATAAGACACCATTTGTCCAAGTATGAGAAAGACAATCCAGCATTTGTTAAGAAAATGTTAGAAAGTTTTTATGTCAACGACTTAGTTTCTGGTGAAAATTCCACAAATGAGGCTTTTGCACTTTTTCAAAATGCTAAAGAGAGAATGGCACTAGGCGGATTTACTTTCTGCAAGTGGCTGATGAATGATGCGCAATTAACAGATAAAATATCTTCAGTTAGTGACACAATGCATGATTGCGTAGGCAAGAGCAATGAAGAGACTTTCGCCAAAATATCCTTGGCTGTGCATGGAAATGAAACAGGGCAAAAAGGTTCTAGGACTAGCATGGGATTGTGAATCAGATATGCTCAGTTTCGATCTAACAATCGTGAGTAAAAGAGCAGTGAACACACCATCAACCAAACGCACAATGTTAATTCTGTTAGCATATCTTTATGACCCTTTAAGGTATTATAGTCCGGTAGTTGTGAGCATAAAAGTACTTTTTCAGCAACTATGTAGTGCAGGTTAGACTGGGATGATCAACTAAATGAAGAATCCAAGGCAAAGTGGGGAAATTTGGTCAATGATCTAAAAATAACCAAAGAAATCAAAATTCCAAGATGTGTTTTTGATGAGGCGGAATTGCATGTAACTGAGTGTTTCCTTTATGGCTTCTGAGATGCTATTAAGGCAGCATATAGCACTGTGATTTATCTGGTTTATAAAACACAGGACGGATCCCGTGATGTAAGAATGCTCGCAAGCAAATCAAAAGTAGCTCCTTGAAATCATTTAGTATCCCAAGGTTAGAACTCATCTCTGCTTGGATATTAGCACATTTAATGCATTCCGTAAGTAAGGTGTTAGAGTCTCAGTTAAGATTAAGTGGCCAGAGATTTTGGCTGGAGAGTAAAACTGCCTTGTGTTGGATTTGAAACAAAGGAGAGTGGAAGCAATTCATTCAACACAGGGTCAATGAGATTCTTCGTTTGACAAATAAAGCGGACTGGGGACACTGCCCTGATATAGAAAATCCTGTTGATTTAGGATCCTGGGGGACAACAGCCACGAAATTGAAAGCTTCAAAGCTTTGGTAGGAAGACCCAGCTTGGCTTTCTCAGCATGAAGAAAACTGGCCTACTTTAGTGCATGAAGAGCATAGAACTCCAGAGAGCATGCTAGAAGAAAAAGAGTACCACTGCACTGACAGTTATTCCAGAGCCAACAGCCAATGGCAGCATTAGTAGCATCCTGGATATTTCAAAATTTAGTAAGTTTGAGAAACTCGTTCGACTCAGCACATGGGTAAAGTGATTTGTGACCAATTTAAAAGTTTCAACCACAAACCAGTGTAAAAGATTAGGACCTTTGAGTGTTGAAGAGGCGTTTCAGTCAGAAAGAAATTTGATACTTTCTGCACAAAATGGGCTGAAAAAAAAAACAAGCCAATTTTCACCAATTATGTAAGAGTTTGGGTCTAAAAGTGGAAGACGAAATATTGCAATGTCAAGGTAGATTGTCAAATTCTGATTTAGACACTGATTGCAAGAAGCCAGTAATTTTTCCGAGGGAACATCACTTGGCAAGGCTTATCATAGAGAGCTGCCATGTTAAAATGCATCACAGTGGGGTAAGGGCTACCTCTGCAGAGGTTAGAAGCAAATTTTGGATCCCAAAGAGTAGACAATATGTAAAGAAGTTACTAAATCAGTGCACTCTATGTAAGAGGAGGTCAGGCAAACCTTGTAAGGCGCCAGAAACCGCAGCTTTACCACAGTTTTGTGCAAGGCAGTCACTACCGTTTGATAAAGTAGGGGTAGATTTTGCAGGCCCGTTGTACATTAAGCATGGTAAAGACACGCAAAAGGCATACATTGCATTGTTTTCATGTTGCATAACAAGAGGCAGTGCATTTGGAATTGGTCGAAGATTTGTCTGCGCAAGCATTTAGGAGATGTCTAAGATGATTTACTGCTATGCAAGGAAATCCTTCAATGATTGTTTCAGATAACGCAAAAACGTTTGAAGCAGCTAGTATAATACTAGGGCAGCTATTTGATAACCCATAAATCAGATCAGATTTAGACATAAGAAGGATAGAATGGAAGTTTAACTTAGAGAGAGCTCTGTGGTGGGGAGGATTTTTGAAAGGATGGTGAGAAATGTGAAAGAATGTCTTAGAAAAGTCTTATGAAACGCGAGATTAACATTTGATGAAATGAGAACAGTTTTAGCTGAGATACAAACGACCATAAACTGTAGACCACTAACATACGAATACGATGAACCAGGAGACAAGGCATTGATTCCATCACACCTAATTCACAGAAGTCGTATAACAAGCACGCCAGACGACATTGTTGAACCCAACGATTACTCACACAAAGGTGCATGCAACAAACGATATAATAGGCCGTGGGCTGTCCACCTAAATTGTTTCGTTTCGTTGCCACCATCGTGGTGCTAAGATAACTTCACGCTATTCTATAGATTTTAACATGCTAAGTTCAAATTTTTTTGTTCCCATTCGTAGAAACCCGCAGTTTTTTGGTAAACGACCATACAAGTTACTTGCCCGACGACATTTTTGAAATCGCGGCATCTTTGATCTTACATTATTTTAACATGAAGTGTTACCCGTCTTATAATATAACATCGCAGGCTGATAAACAAATTTAGTTCCTTCGTGAATTCGCTTTCAAGTACGAATCAAATGAAAATTAATATTTATGCTTTTTAACTTTTTCATATGCGGTTCGAGGTGTTACAGTTTTATATTTACATATATTTACAATACTTCATCATCACTTGGCGACCAATCTGGAAAATCGTCAAGCTCTTCCTCACGATTTGAGCATTCAATGCACTGGCACATGTCATTACATGTATTTGATGCTTTTTTGCAGGAGCATCGTTTTGTTGTGCAACCTGTTTTGCACTTACAATTGCAATGTGCAAGCAAAGCATCTGGGGCACAGTTTCCATCCATCCATTCAATTTCAATTTTCCTTTGTGGATGTAATTTCCAACCATGGTAAGCTGGGCTTGGAGCATCTTCCAGTTTAATATAAGACTGCAATTCAGGTGCATCAGAGAAACCAAGGATCCAACAAATAAAATTAAATAGCTTCACAGGAATCATCTTGAGGGCTACTTGTTCTGTTAGGTCTACACTTGTGGGCGGCCAAGGAAGTTTCATTTCATTTATTTCACTCATGCTTGTGCGAAGAGCAATAGCAACATCATATAGTTCCTTTAATGTCACTTCTTTCTGCAGATCTGCTATTGAACTAAAATGAACTTCCTCATCAGTATCAGACTGACTGCTTTGACTACTTTGACCTCCTTTAATTTCTTCGGGAGATTTCGTGTATGCTTCCCCAACAGACAACTCCTCCACAAATACTAGCTCGCTTTCATTCTTTCTACTTGGTTTATGAAATATAAGTTGGGGATAGTCTCTTTGTAGCCTTGCTCTGAGACAAAACCTCCTATAGTTGGTAGCATCACTACCCTCTGTTTCTTGTACTGTTTTAATAAATTTCTTGTGCAAATTTGTCATACGACTGACCTCCTTCTGCTGGATAATTTTCTCTACAATAGCCCTGGCACAAAAAACATCATACCTTAGCTTGTAAAGCTCATCACTCTCCTTTTTCTCAGCCACTCTTCTGGTAAGATAACGGCAGTAGTTCAAGTGACA
>JAOBYK010073348.1:7765-21139 GCA_025434845.1 Phenganax subtilis | reverse complement strand
ATGAAGGTCCGGGCTAACGGACCGAAAGCTTTGCAATAATAAATATACATGGTGTATACCTCAAACGATTACTGATACATAGATGTACTTTCTAGAAAAGGAGTTTATCCTTATGACTATATGGACTTGCTAGATAAACTAGCAGAGATTAGATTACCAACCAAGTCAAAGTTTTATTCAAAACTAAATGATCAAGATATTTCTGATCAAGACTACAACCACACTCAAGATGTTTGGAGAACATTTAAAATGACATCTATGAAAGACTATCATGACCTATATTTGAAAACAGATGTATTACTATTATGTGATGTATTTGAACAATTTAGAAAAGTGTGTTTGAACCTATAAATTGGATCCTGTTCGGTACTATACTTCACCAGGTTTAGCTTGGGATGCCACCTTGAAGCATTCTAAAATTAAATTAGAATTATTACATGATCAAGAAATGCATCTCATGATTGAGAAAGGAGTACGTGGAGGTGTCTCGATGATCACCAAAAGACATGCAATTGCAAATAACAAGTATTTAGACAACTACGATTCAGAGAAGCCAAGTAAATTTATTCCATATTCAGATGCGAATAATTTATATGGTTGGACCATGATGAGTAAATTACCAACAAGTCAATTTAAAAATGGATGAATTCTAAAGAGATTCAAAGTTGGGATAAAATACTTTGTATACTAGAAGTTGATCTTGAATATCCTAAGGAATTGCATGATAAACATAATGACTATCCTTTAGCACCAGCAAAAGTCAAGACTGGGGAGACTGAAGTTGAAAAACTAATTCACCAGCAAAAGTCAAGACTGGGGAGACTGAAGTTGAAAAATTAATTCCTACTTTGAATAATAAATTAAATTATGTTGTGCATTATGAATCGCTTAAGAAGTATAAAAACAATAGCCTTGTGTTGACAAAGATACATAGAGGAATTCGCTTCGAAGAATCCGAATGGTTAAGGTATTATATAGAACTTAATACTAACTTGAGAACAAGTAGCAAGTCTAAGTTTGACAAGGACTTTTTTAAGTTAATGAACAATTCCGTTTTTGGAAAAACATTAGAAAACATTCGCCATAGAGCTGATGTTCAATTAGTCACTAACTCAGAGAAAGCATTGAAATTGTTCAAGAAAACAAACTACAAGTCTGCAACAATATTAGAAGAGAACCTGATAGCAGTACATATGCACAAGACAAAGCTAATACTAAACAAACGTATATGTGTTGGAATGTCAATTCTTGATATTTCAAAGAGCTTGATGTCTGACTTTCACTATGACTACATTGAGCCCAAATTCAAAGGCTCTGCAAATCTACTATTTACAGATACAGATTCTCTCTGTTATATGATTACAACAGATGACTTTTATAAAGACATTTCAAAAGATCTAAAAAAGTGGTTCGATACTAGCAAGTTTGAAGCCGACAATCAGTACATGACAAAAGGTGTTAATAAGAAAATGCCCGGACTATTTAAAGACGAACTTTGTGGGAAACAAATTGTAGAATTTGTAGGCTTGAGGTCTAAATGTTTTAGCTACACTGGTTCAAGTGGTAATTCAAATAAGAAAGCAAAAGGTATTAAGAAATGTGTAATTATGAAGGACATTAGACATCAAGACTATAAAAATTGCTAACTTACCGCAAAGAACGTAGGAAAATGAGAATTATACGATCTCATAAACATGAGCTATTCACAGAGGAAATTGATAAGATTGCCTTAAGCTCGGATGATTTTAAGAGACACATACTACAAGATGGAATCAATACATTATCTAATGGACATTACAAGTTAAGCTGATTGATCAAAACGATAAGAAAAAAGACCTTAGCAACAAGGCTTTATTTGTTTACATTCCTGTGGGATGTAGCAATAAGCACATTCCTGAGTTGTTAAAAAAATTCAAAAAATTTTTTCAGTTTGAAAAAAAATTTCAAACTTTTAAGTAGCTAAGGAATGTGCTTATTGCTACAGCCCACAGGAATGTGTCAACAAACGGTTACTATGTATCAAATTACTATACACTTTTAGGTCTTGGCGTTGATTCTCGTGGGTCTACTCTATCCTTTTCTTGTTAATGAAATTCGATCCTGTAAGCATCGTCATGAATATATATTTTAACATTTCTATCATAAGCCTGCTTGATGCTTCCTGGGTTTATATCAAAGAATTTACTTGCTTTACCTAGGCTTGGAAAGGACTCGGTCCAACCTCAACTTAAATGAATCAACTTTACAGGACGAGGCTTTTTCATTTGCACTCTACAATAAGTTTCATACTTGATATTCTCAGGAAGCTTTTCAATACCAAGTGCATCACATACTTGATCTTTGTTCATTTTTGAAGATCCTTCACTGTTTAACTCTTTGGCTTTTTGTCTAAGTTGTTTTAAACTTGGGTTGTTTGTAGTCATGTTCTTTTAATATATGATAAAAAAAATTTATAATATAAGACTTACAATTTTACCTAGTACCCAACCTCCAGCAAGACCCATAGTACCAGAGGCAATGTGTTGATATTCTTGCATTTCATTTGAAGGCCTGTAGTAGTCATCTAATACAGGCTCTTATTCCCAGTCAAGTTTTAGTTTATTAATCTGATACAAGGCATCATTTGTAGTATTAATGTCTGTATTAGCATCTGATAATTCCTGCCTATATCTAGCAATTTTGTCTCTTCTAGCAACTTCCTTTTCATTCCATTTTTCTTTTTCAAAAGCTAGCTTTTCCAAAGCTAAATTATGTCTTTTCATTTCTGCTTCATAATCGGAATGATTGAGTTTACTAAATAAAAAACCAGCGCCCGCAAAAGCAAATGCATTAAATATTCCACCAGCTACTGTTGATACCAATTATTTAATGTTTAGCTAGTAATTTTTTTTGGAACAACTTTACTGTCTTCAAGATATTTTACCAGGACTGATCCAACCATGACAGATCCAGCAAGCTGCATTGTTCCATTTAAGTTTTGAGGTGTACCCAGAGGTTCTCCAAATGCTTTCTTACTTAGCAGAGAAACAATAACAGCTGAAGCTGTCAACACAACTCCACTATAAATCACATTGATGTATTCTTGTTTTGTGGTTTGACTTGTTTGACCTGATTTATCACCCATTTAATATTTGTAAAAAATTTTTATATTTTGTTTAGTCAAATGTATCTAGTTTAATATGATTGACCATAGGAACTGGCGGTTCTGGTTCTTCAATGACAGGACTAAGAAGTTTACTAGTTTCACTCAGGTTGGGCTGTTGTTTTTTAGGTGTAGGCTTGTAGTTCATATAACAAAATATACCAACACTGAGTATTGAAATTATACCAATTGCTGGTATATATCCCCCAATTGTTATTGACTTGTTTTTCAAGTTCTTCTAATCTCTTTTTCTTGGCTTCTTTTGCCTGCTTAGACATTTCAGCTAGTTTCATACCAGCTTCTACTTTCTTTGGATCTTTAACATTTGTTTGTGTAGTAATAGCTTGTGGGGTAGTTGCAACAGCAATAGGTGTTTATTGAGTTTGAACTTGTGGTGTGGTTTCCATTTATTATATGTATAATTTTAGTTAATAGTTTCAACTTCAACATTTAAATTAGATTCATTTTCGTAGTTATTTTCCACCGTTTTTCTAACTTGAATATAAAACATTATCACGTCGTTGACATTAGTAACTTGATCCTTAAGATAAATCGAAATACCTAATGGAACGCACTGATAACCTCCGAACTCAACCACATCGTTGTCAGTTATATCTACTGTTTTTATGATTTGTTGCTGTTTAGAATCGTCTTTCATGTTTGCATAAGTCGCATATCTAAGACTAAAGTTTGTGATGACGTCATCGTTGTCAAACGTGTGATTTAATAACGTTATTTTTGTCTTGTTGCTAATGCCAGGGAAATAAATTGACGTAGCTGGATAACCACTGTTTAACGTCTTTGGTACATGCCAAGTATTTGCTACTATTTTTTCATAGGAATAGTTGTACAAGTATGTTTTTACACATAGACTTTTTTCGGTAGTTGTTTGGGGTGTGTAGCCATAGTTGAGAGTCATTTATTTAATGAGTGGTTTCTAAACAAATTTTTAATATAATCTCATTTTTGTAGTTTGTTGGCGGAGGAATTTGACTAAGCTTAATGTACAACAAGACAATCTCGATTGGATCTATATAACCCTTTAAGTTAAATGACTTATTCAGAACAAATACGTGGTTTCCACCAACTTTGCCAAAATAGTTTTTGTTATCATTACCTTTGACTACTCCACGATAATTACCAAATATATAAATTGGATCTCCAAGATTAAACTCTTGTCTTGACTTGTTTTTCTTAACAATGACTAATTTATACTGAGTACGAGTGTCACCATATAAAGTACTATCAGCATCAAATGTATCTGTTTGAAGAATCAACTTTGTAGTATGATTACATACATCTTTTACATAGGGAAGCGATAGTGGAATGCCAGTAATTAATTTTGCAGGACCAGAAAACGTAGATGTTATTTCATTGAAGAATGTATCAAAGTGTAGTTTCTCTGTGGTTGTTGTTGTCTTTGATTGTGAGTAGCCATAATTTAATGCCATTTATTTATAGTATAAATCTTGCTACAATTAGTCCGAATACCAACACTGAGCTTGCAGCTTCAAACATGTTTGTTTTTGTAACAGCTTTAGGACAATGTGTAAGACCATCATGAGTGGGTTTAAGATATAGATTAGTAACAAGACTAGGTTTAAGTTTAATTTCTATATTATTGTCAAGACTAGGTTTAAGGTCTATATTATTATCAATACTAGGTTTAATGTCAAGACTAGGTTTTGGTGTGTATAGATTTACATTGTCGTTTTTACCAAACTTCATTGATGCTGTAGCTGTAGTTAAAGTGTTGTAAATCCTTCTATTGGGTGATCTAATATAATCATGTCAGATGGAATTAATATAATTCCAGGACTAACTACCATATTCAATAAGACATTTGTGTCTTGTACCGCTCGTCTCATATTAGTTATCATGACAGTAGGATCGTCTTGAACTACTGTGTCTTGTACAAGTTTGTGAAAGACATCTTGAGTTTGACTTGATTTTGCACCTTTGTTAACTATAGACCATCTTGGTTTTGCCTGAGATCCTAGTACACAATAAGCATACCTTTTCATAGCTTGTTGTAGTAGCTTTTGTCCAATGTTCGTTAGGCCATCACTAGTAAGTTTTATAAATGATTTCCAGTCATCTAATTCTGATTTAGGAACTATCTTATCGATGTACTCATAGCCTGTTCCCAAAATACCCATAGACTTGTTATGTTTTGGAAACACATAATGATATCTCCTTATTTTTGATCTGTCATGCTTTTGTAAGAACCGTGATAGTGATTCTCTAGTGTGTTCTAGTTTATATTTCCATACCTTTTTAGTGGGAATGTGTTGTTGTATGAGTTTGATATCATCATTGTTGACAAAAGTACTTAGTTCGCTAGGATAACTCAAGAACTTTTTCATATGATAATAGAAATAATACTTGGCTATACTTGAGATAATCTTAGGCTGGTCTGGTTTAGCGATGTGTTCCTTGGACATACCTGACTTATAAGACAAGACATAAGCAGCAACTAGACTTGTAAAATAAGGATCTTCTAAATCATTAAACTTTGCTTTGGCAATGTCGTTTTCATTGTTAGAGTTTTTCCATTTTGTATCTAGTGCATCAAACTTGGAAACAAATCTTTCATTTTCACTGACATAAGTATCAAATGATTCAAAGTCAATATCGTTGTCAACAATAGACAAATCTGTGATTGTTCTTAGAGAATTCCAAATTCTAGGAGTCCAGTACAAAGCATAAGAATATTTATCTTCGAATGTCATTGAAGTAATGTCTTTTCCATAAGAGTCTGTGACATCATAGCCTATGCTAGTGTCAAACGACATGTCTGGATTAATGATGACATTGAATTCAAATTTATAAATGTCTGCATTGGGGTACTTTTTAAAAAGTTATCTTTGAGCTTGTAAAATCGAATTTTCATGTTCGCATGAGCCAATCCAATTCGATGAAGTAAGTTTGATTCAAGTCTAGGAAGTATTTGTTCACTTGAAATCAACTCAAAATATACACTTAGTAATCTAATAAGCTGATTATATGAAAATTTGATAAAAGAATCCAGCTGCACTGCCAACAGAAGTGAAAATGACTTGCAAGGTTCATTGAACCATTGCTGATTATTTTACGGCCAATTATTATCATTAAGCCATCAGTGTACACTCTTCATGAGTCAATTTCGCTTCTTTTTCAATACAGTGGATTGTTTCATCAAACTAGACGTGATGGATGTGAATTGCAATGGATGTGAGTTGCTGAATAATCACAATTTTACTAACACCAAAGTGTCTTGCTGAAAATGCTAGATTTACAAGCTCAGAGGTTCTGTTTTTACAAATTTTCCAGATGCACAATCATCAAGTATAATGAGTGAGTTTGTACCCCACGCAAATTCTACAATTAATTTCAAAAATGATTCTACTCCCTCTTGTTCACACCCAACAACAATAAAATTTTCATCTTTATCATATCTCCAATTTTGATAAGTCTTGTTCCATTCATAAGTTGGGCAAATTAAAAAAATATAATCAAAATAACCCATGTAATCTTGCTCAAGAAGTTTTAGCAAATAATAAGACTTACTACATCAAGTGTTTCCAACAATAATCATACTAAATTCATCATTTGTAGTTTGAAGATTTGGTGGCTCAAATTGTTTAGACTTGCTTGACATTTCTGATAAAACACTCAAGTCTCTGTTTCCTTCGACTCGTTCATTTGATTGTTTGGTGATTCTTGTGGACATGCTCCTTTATTTAATGTAAAAGTATTATTGTTATTGAGGTCACCCGATTTATTTATTTTCTTATTCATAACATGTTTCCCTACAATAATTCCTCCTGAAAGAACTCCAATAAGTGGAATATATGGAGTGATGTATTACAATATTAATTTCACATCTTGTCTAAATGGTTTGTTATCAACCAATTCTTTCCCAAGATCTGTACAATCATCAATCATTTCACGGTGTTGCATGAGTTCAGAAAATTTTCCAATAACCGTGTCTGTGAGCATTTCATTTGTCTCATGTAGTTGTGTGCATTGATAGCCTTGGTATATTTTGTCAAGAGTTTTTTCTGAAGCTTTTTTAATATAAGTTACCGAATGTTTAATTTCTTTTGCATCTGCAAGTTTTAAAAGTTCTTCACGTACATTTGGTCGTGTTTGTCGGTTGTCCATTTATTTATTGTTTAATTCTTGTCTCTTTTTTCCTATTAATATTCTTCTTTCAGCTTGTTGTTTTTTTGTTTGTTTTCTCTCCTCTACTTGTTTCTTCTTTTCTATGTTTGCCCTAATTCTTTCATCACTCTTTTTTAAATTTAATATACGTTTCCTAATCTTTTTCAACTTGTCTTGTTTAATTTTTTCCTTTTTCTCTTTACCAACCTTTGATACATATTCAACTTTTTCTCTCATTAAGAATTTTGGTATACTATGATTCTCATAGTTTGTAATGTCATATTTAAATATGGTTCAAGTACAATATAGCAATTTGGACAAACATAGTTACCTTTAATTACAACATTTTCAAAAGATCCACAATTGCAAACATTAAAACAAAAATTAAAATCATAATAATCTTCATATTTATCTTTTAATATTTTTTAAATTTCTCTTTTTCAAGCCTAGTAGGTAATTGTTTATATTTTTCCATATCATTAGAATGTTGTAATGTAAACTCATTACCAATTCTACCCAACAGAGCCAAGTCTTTATTTTGTCCAACCATTGGACAATAATCATAATCCTCTATATAATTATTTTCTCCATAATCAACCACGAATTTATTCATATCACCCATTATCCTCAAGTTTAAATTGGCAGGTCTTGGATTGTCATGATAAAGATCATCCATCTCTGGCAATTTAAAATAAATCTTATAACATTTTAAACAACACACATCATGTTCCAAATCCTTAAATACATTGGTAGCACTACAATTATCACACCAATGTATCTTCATAATAAAGTCCTTATCTTTTAACTTGAATTTTAAAACTAAATAATCATCACTATCAAAATATCCAGATTGTTTTAAATTATTTATTAATTTAATATGCATAACGTCCCTAATTACACCTTTAAGTTTACTAAACTTTCTAATATCAAAATCAACTTTATAGTTTCAAGCTTTAGCTCTGTTACATAATCTTATTAATCCACAATTTATTGATTTTAACAAATAATTGCCATAACTTACTTGACTAAATTTAAATTGACTCTTAAATTTTGTCTTTGGATGTTTTTTAAATATTTTTTTATTTGTTTTTCCCGAGAAAGGAGAAACATAAGTAATCTCTTTCTCATCTTCACGCACGTCCCTTATATTTGATATAGAAGCCTCATACGTAAAAAAAATCATCACTTGTAGTCCTACTTTGTTTTGTAATATATATATATAGTGTTACCTTGTCAATAATAATGGTCATTCTTATTTATGCTCATATCTCCTCTTTTATTTTAAGGAAAAAACAAAATAAATTAAATCACAACCGAGTACTTACAGTAGTTAGAAAAGGGGGGCTATTTTTTACATTTTTTTTTACACATTTCACACAAGGTAATTTAGAGCTGAGTATTGCTCACTTTTGTGAAGCCATGTATGAGCCGGGGTGCGCTTATATAGGTATGATTTAAATAGGAATAATAAAATGGGGTTCAAACCCCCCTTTTCTAACTACTTATGACTTCTTTTGATATTAAAACAGCACATGATAGATGATGATTAATGTTCACCAGAAAAACCTCAACTTAGAGATGACAGTTTTTTTTTTGCTTGTGCTATCTTGTTGATACACTTCATTACTCAAAATAAAAAATCTAAACTTACTTCCAACATCAGTGCATGAGGAGATTCACAAAAGTGTGATGCGTTCGTTACTGGAGATGATTCAAGGCACAGCTGTCCATCACATGCCTTTGGATTATATGTGAACATGATCGCTGATGACAATTTACCATCATACAGCGTCTGGAAATCAAGCATGAAAATAGGCACTTATCAACAAACAAGTGACCTAAAGAAAATCTCCAAATACCATGATTCAAACAATAACACAAGAAACATGAAGAAAGGCGTAGCCGCATGTTACCAAAATCAGTAAAGTGTTAACAGCGCTAATTGGAATACACAGGGCAAAAAGCTGTTTAATCAATCATTTTTAAAATTTGTTGAAGTCACGTGGCTGACAGAATTCCGCATTTTGGTCACATGAATTCTTTTGTCATCAATGCAGAAGTAGTCATGACCTATACGTACTGTCAGCTCTAGGCAAGTAACCTCTTTAGTCGACAACATGTGTTTGTCCCATGATCCAAGCAAATACTTGTGCAGTACTAGTCAAAATTATATGTACAGTCCAAATGAGCAACTTTTTGCATTTATCTAGCAGATCTTTAATTTGCATTCCAAACATGCGGGAGACAGATCAACCTCAAGATTTTTATCAAAAGTTGAAAATTGTGGGGGTTCATTTGCTCTAGATAGGAATGGGAACCTCATTCATTATTCTCTATTTAAAAGCATAAAAATCATTATAAAGAGTTTTGTCTTCTGTAAGAAAAATGGTGTTGTCCGTTTTCTTGTGTAATAAGTGTATGAAATTTTCAAAAGTATTTGCTTGGACAAACTCATGTCATTGACTAAAGAGATTACATCCCAAGAGCTAAAAATAGGCACTGAAACAGTGCACATAAGGATTTGCAGTTTAAGACAGAAATGATGAGAAATCACGCTTTCGTAAAATAATAAAGCATAAAACGAACGAAAAGACAAAGAGAAACCAAAACCTCTGTTTCCACAATTAGCAATTTAAAATTCTTGCTGTATCAGAAAATCGAAAAGAATGAAAAGAAGTGGAAGCACCATAAATCAATTTTCGAAATATGGCCCGCTCCTTGTCAAACAAATTTCTCAATATTTGGTTTTGTAAAACCTCTTCACTGACATATATAATCGCAAACAGTCTTATTTCACAAGCTTTAGTTGAAAACAAAAGCTAAAATGTTTAGCTGTAAGCGTATTCAGCGAAAATAAGCGCATTTCATGCCCGATAGGTCGCGAAATATCAATGGCGTCTATCGATCTCCGGACGCTTCCGAAAATGTTATTCCTCGGAACTAATCGCCATTCTATTGTTACTTACTCACTTACTTACTCACTTACTTACTCACTTACACAGGCAATGAAATAAAGGATTTTGCTTCGCAAATCCTTAAAAATACATATACCTCATGACTACTCATGCATTGAAAACAACAAAGTCATGTGACCACATGAGCAATTCTTTCAGCCACGTGATTTCATCAGATTTTGAAAAGAATTGATCAAATAGCTTTGTGAGCTTTTAATTCAAAACCATGCTGTTAGCACTATAACGATTTTGGCAATATATTTTATTTTGACCATATGTACAAATCAAAAGCTATGTGGCGCTATATTAACAAAACACTTAATCCCTAGGAATGCCCTCATTCAATCAACTGCACTTCAACCAATACACATTAATGCAACCTAACACTAAGTGTCTTTAATATTCAAAAACAAAGAATAGAAAGATCTAGGTAAAGCTATGATTTATACCTTTCTGTCGTGTTCACTTAAAGGTGTATCAACTTCATACTCAAGCATGAACTTGCTCTAAAACGAAAAGCAAAGTGGAGAAAATCTTTACAGTATATCACCTGTCCATTTACCAAAAGATTCCTTCTTCTTCTCAACAAACTTTGAGACCATGCAAATGCATTAGAAGTTGCCAACTCTTGAGAGCATATAATATGGTTGCCAGTAGTATGAGTTCAGTTAGTTGCACCATGTTTTGCAGTGATATGCAATATGTTACAAAAAATGCAGAGCGTATGCAAAAAAACAAGGTTTGCAATAATTTTCCCATCTTATTATCATGCTAGCAAAGTTCTGGACTATTTAAAAACTTTTGCAACCTTTTTTTACTTTTAATTCATCACAGTCCTATCCAGAATTGATTCAACAAGTCTGATGTAATGCTGACGTAATTCTATTCCAGCAATGAATCAAAGAACATTCCATTGTTATTGTCATCTCAAGATTCATGTAATCTTTGCTTTTTTCTAAGTATCTAATTATTACTCACAAAAACTTAAGTTCTTCGATTCCAAAAAGAAATCGAGCACTATAGATGTTTGACTTGGTTAGGGAATTTTCTAAAGAGTGGCAAAGGCTATCAATGGGCAGGAAATATATGGGTAATACCTTTGTCCTTACATTTTGTAATGGATAGTGCTGCCACTTAATATTAATCATTTGTTCATTTATATATTCATTTATGTAGCTTTGCCAACTAGGGCTGGGTCACCACAACAGCATAAGTCAAATACTGTGGGCTCTTTTTTTACCTGATCCACCCTGTCAACATTTCCAGTGTGAGGAAACCTGAGTACCCAGAGAAAACACATCACTATCAGCAAAGCATTGCCTTTACTCTTATCACGTGAAAACCGTGTCTGGGTCACAGTGAGATAGTTCTTCACTGGGATCAAGCTCGAAAACTCAGAGGTGAAGCCAAGTTAGCTAACCACTTCGCCACCAAAGCCCCATTGTCAGAATTTAAAGGTGTGTCATTTAAATGATTAAAATCCGTACAATTTTGAAGAAAAAAGGATTATTGGCAAATTAATGGGAAACTGCAAACCCCAGCCTCTAGTGCGCAGGGTACTGACAATATAGCCTGTGAAACCAGCCATATTTCGAATTCTACGTTTTTATGGTGTTACCTTGTAACCAGCTCCAAGATGGTAAATTGCTTGGATAGCTTGCCAAGTCAGAGCTTCAGTAAACAAATACACAGCTCCCATCTGACCACGAAACACACTTTTCGTATCTGCACTTGGAGAACTACCGATGTAACATTTGTCAAGTGGCTGAAAGAAAGCAACTCACTATAGCAATTGTAACAGAACATCACGTAATTGCTATATACAAACAATAGATGAGGTCAACTTTTTATTCTTCCGTTTAATATTACTCTTCACCTGTAGTGTGACTTAACATCATCAAGTTTTCCACAATTGAAACAATTCAAAAAATATTTGACGAAAAATTATTTTAGATACACAGATCGTTCTGTGAAAAATGTTGTCACTTTGTAGAAGAGATTGATTGTAGTTTGTGCTGGCAAATTTGTCCACAGATACATTGCCTTTTTCAGGCTTTGAAAACTACGTTAGTTACTGGACATGGTGTAATGTGTCCAAGTTTTCCCATTTTATATTTCTACAACACTAATCAAAAATACAAGACGATAAAGACATCTGTTAAGTGTGTGATTCAAATTCATATAAAAAAAATGTTTATGCTGTCAATAGGAGATGGCTTCTATCAAGTCAAGCCAAATGTTAAAGTTGCCATCTAATACACGTGCCCAAGTATAACTGGAGTAATAATTTGAATGCATTTAAATTCCATTCATTGGCCAAAATTTTCTTTATTCTGGTCATTTAGCTAATACTATCTTATTCCTTGATACTAAAAATATTGGAATACAGAACCAATAGTGTAAAGCAGATTGTAATTGATGAAGCCAAAAGAAGCAACATAATATTTCCTAACCTCACTGATTTGAGCCATGGTAAGATCACCACCAGAAACAAGCTCACCGTTAACATAACATTTTACTTCACTTGAGCGAAAACGATTGTAAGTATGGACTATTGTCAGCATCAACCACTGCAACAGATCAAGTGAAAAAATTGAAATGAAATTTGGAACTATACAAAATAGTTAGACACTTTCTGCTGAATTGATTAGTATTTCATCATGGAGACTTTCAAAGTTTTTAAAGGTACAATCTTTTGTAACTAATAGTACGAATTTATTCCTCTGATCTCAGCCAGTTGCATATTGCAAAGGTTGTTTACCATTCTTACGAATATCCATCGGTTATGAAACTGTGCAAATTGGATACAAAAAGTCAGACTGGAAAATTCCAATTACGCTAAGCTCTTCTGATTTACTGTAAGATCTACAAAACTGCAAAGCATCTCAAAACATGAATTCCGTGACAAGGGCTTTTACTAAGCGTTAACTTTAGAAATCTTACTTGCACTTCTGATATGCTTTGTATTATGTCAAATTTTAACTGATATCATTATTGAGAGCATCTTTGTGCAGTTATTAAACTTCAAATAAACATTATACATTTTGGTAATTATTAGTGTTGCAACAGCATACAGTATTTTTCATCACATCCTACAATATTGATTTTTAAATGATAGCACAGTAAAAAAAC
>JAOBYK010072237.1:0-21145 GCA_025434845.1 Phenganax subtilis | reverse complement strand
AGTAGTTGACAAACTCTTTTCACTTGAGAAAGTTAAGTCCGAGCTGAGAATCGAACCCACAACCTCAGTGGTGAAAGTTGGAACAAATAACTTCAATACTTCATCTCTAAAAAGAAAAAAACCCTAAAATAGATAATGTTAACAACTAGATGAAGTTAATAAGTAAATAAAGTGATATTGGGTGCATTTGTGATCTTTGTCACCACGTATAAGCTTAAGGAATTGTGTTTGCGTGTGATTTTGATTTTTCTGCTGTTCTCTTTGCATATCCATCCGCTGTTTTGTGAACTGCATAAACATCTGTTGCTGAGAGAATGCATTTTGATGCTGAGCAAGGTCGAAATGGGCTTCATCTGATGATGGGCTGGTTCATCATCAGATGAAGATGATGAAGCAGCAGTAGAAGTAGACCCAAGAGAAAAAGAAGAGCAAGAATGTTGATGTTTGCCAAGTTCTGTCTGAAAGTATTAGATTGAAGCTTGAGCAAAGAAAGGAAGAAAAAGAGCAAGAGCAACAAGCCCATTTCGACCTTGCTCAGCATCAAAATGCATTCTCTCAGCAACAGATGTTTATGCAGTTCACAAAACAGCGGATGGATATGCAAAGAGAACAGCAGAAAAATCAAAATCACACGCAAACACAATTCCTTAAGCTTATACGTGGTGACAAAGATCACAAATGCACCCAATATCACTTTATTTACTTATTAACTTCATCTAGTTGTTAACATTATCTATTTTAGGGTTTTTTTCTTTTTAGAGATGAAGTATTGAAGTTATTTGTTCCAACTTTTTATTTCTACATGCTGATGTTAATGCTATTTCAATGTGTAGTAGTTGAAAATCCAATGAACAAGTTTGTGAGACATTTTGGAATAAAATTCCATGCACTTTTTAAATATAAACTCTTGACAACATAATTCCGCTACACTTCTTATAGATGGGATTCTATCAGAATATTTAGGACCAATTAGGTCCTTCTGAAATAAGATGCTAGTTCAGGTGGATTTACATTAAAGTAAGCACTAGTGGAGCAACCATATACACATGTATGTGCATTTCTTAAGAGTCCTGCCACAATATAGTGCTTCCCTATAGCACTTAAGCCAATTTTAAGATTTTTTTTGAAATCCAAGTATTTCCAGTAGCAGAGAATGTCACCAAATACCCATTCTACAGCACCTCTTGCCATACTCATGGAAGTGTTGAATTCTTTTTCCAAGTTTGTCAGTGGATTGTTCCTGTATGGTCCTTAAATATGAGCTCTTAGTGGATATGCAGGGTCTCCATATATGCACAGAGGTGTGCCATCTGGAGCATATGAATGTTCTTGCAACTCATTAAGGATTCCAGACATTGTAAGCATTCTTGCAACATGCCTTTTGCCTTCTATTTATAAATGATGTTATTTGTTTTAATAAGACCAGGTGTGATGATAATTGATATACTTTTCTTCCTGTATGTGTAAGTATATAGAAAACGTTATACTGTAAGCTAATGTTTATCATAATTCTACAGACATTCACTCATCTACGGGACCAAATAAATTTGCTATCATACCATTTGCAGCAACAACACTTTGGAATTTCAATGCATGCACTCTTTTATGGCCATTGTAGACCATTTTTTGGTGCTTACCTAGTCGACAAATCTACAAACCCCCAACAGTTCTGTAATGCAGCTCCTTTTCTTGAATAGCATCAGCATATTCTTTTAGTTTGTTCAGTTGTAACCATGGTTGATCCCAGGATTCCAACAAATATCTGTGTTTATTTTATATTATGTCTACCATTTGGTTTGTGATGTAGCACAGCTCAGAAATGGACCGTCCAAAGACGGGGACCATGTCACTATATCGACAGGGATACGCAAACCTTTTGAGAAGAATGCAGAGTCCTTCAATTGGTGTAGTGACAGTTCGGTTTGGGAAACAATCTTGTCTGGCAACTGCAGTTCAGCACACAAAGGATTAATATCGTCCTTGACAAAGCGAAAAAAGTTTTGGCATTCATCGTCAGATAAAATATCTAACCTGAACCTGGCATAGACTTGGTGAGAGATATAAAGATTTCTTGATTTATTTATTTGGAAATGCAGCAAAAGATCTTCTTCATCAAATAAGGCTTCTTTGTAGAAAACACCATACTCCATTTCGTCTTTGTTATTGTCTTTTAGCTCAAATTAAAATTTCGCACCGAAACGAAAACGCTAGCGCCAGATCTCCAGTTGCGTTGGTTCGTTTTCGTTCTCGTATTTCGTCATGTTGCTCAAACTCCCTAATACTAATTTGAGAGCAAATTGCAGGTCCAAGTTTGAAAAGGACTTTTTCAAATTGATGAACAACTCTGTTTTTGGTAAAACGTTGGAGAATATTCGCCATAGAAATGATATTCAGTTAGTAACTAGATTGGATAAAGCTTTAAACATACACATGGACAAGACAAAGCTACTTTTAAACAAACCTATATATGTTGGAATGTCAATCTTAGACATTTCAAAGAGCTTAATGTATGACTTTAACTATGACGCTATTAAGCCTAAATTTTAAGACTCTGCAAAAATATTATTTACAGATACAGAATTCTCTAGTATATGAAATTACGACTGATGATTATTACAAAGAAATTTCTAAAGACTTGAAAAAAATGGTTTGATACAAGCGAGTTTAATAATAAAAGCATATCATAGATCAAGACGGGGCTAAACAAGAAAGTGCCCGGAGTATTCAAAGACGAACTTTGTGGAAAACAAATTGTAGAATTTGTAGGATTAAGATCTAAGTGTTATAGCCATATAGACTCTAGTGGTGATTCAAACAAAAAAGAAAAAGGTGTAAAGAATTCTGTAATTAAGAAAGACATCAGACAACAAGACTATAAGAATTGCTTACTTGCCGGAAAGGAAGAACGTAGGAGAATGAGAATTATAAGATCACATAAGCATGAACTATACACCGAAGAAATTCATAAGCTTGCTTTGAGCTCAGATGATGATATGAGACACATACTTGAAGATGGAATAAATACACTATCTTATGGACACTACAAGTTGAGCTGATTGATCAAACTGAAAAAAAAACAGACCTTAGCAACAAGGCTTTATTATTTTACATTCCTGTGGGCTATAGAAACTACCACATTCCTGAGTTGTTAAAAATTTCAAGAAATTTTTTAGTTTGAAAAGAAAAAATTCAAAATTTTAACTAGCTAAGGAATTTGCCTATTGCTATAGCCCACAGGAACGTGTCAACAAGCGGTTGCTATGCACCATATTACAGTATGGTTTTAGGTCTTGGTGTTGAATCTCCTGGGTCTGGTCTGTTTTTGTCTTGTTCTTGAAATTCGATCCTATACGCATCACCATGAATATATAATTTTACAATTTTATCATAAGCTTGCTTGATGCTTCCTGGGTTTATATCAAAGAATTTGTTGGCTTTTCCTATGCTTGGAAATGACTCTATCCAACCTGAACTTAAATGAATCAACTTAACAGGACGAGGCTTTTCATTTGCTCTCTACAAAAAGTTTCATACTTTTCATTCTTAGGAAGCTTTTCAATACCAAGTAATTCACACGCTTGATCTTTGCTCACTTTTGAAAATCCTTTAATGTTCAAGTCTTTGACTTTTTGCCTTAGTTGTTTTAATCTTGGTTGGTTGTTCATTCTTTTATTTAATGTAAAATCTATTAAAACAAGAAAGCAACTATTTTACCTAGTGCCCAACCTTCAGCAAGACCTATGGCACCAGAGGCAATATGTTGGTATTCTTGCATTTTGCTTGAACGTTTATAATAGTCATCTAATACGGGTTCTCGTTCCCAGTCTAGTTTTTGTTTATTAATCTGATTCAAGGCATCATTTGTAGTATTAATGTCTGCATTAGCATCTGATAATTCCTGCCTATATCTAGCAATTTTGTCTCTTCTAGCAATTTCTTTTCCACTCCATGTCTCCTTTTCAAAAGCTAGCTTTTTCAAAGCTAAATTATGTCTTTTCATTTCTGCTTCATAATTGGAATGATTGAGTTTACTAAACAAAAACCCAGCGCCTGCAAAAGCAAATGCATTAAATATTCCACCAGCTACTGTTGATGCCATTTATTTTATGTTAGCTAGTAATTTTTTCTGGAATAATTTGACTGATCCAGCCATCACAGATTCAGCAAGTTTTAATGTTCCATTTAAATGTTGAGGTGTGTCTAGAGGTTCTCCAAATGCTTTCTTACTTAGCAAAGGAACAGCAACAGCTGAAGCTGTCAACACAACTTCACTATAAATTTTATTAATATATATTTGTTTTGTAGTTTGATTTGTTTGACCTGATTGACCACCCATTTATTATATGTAAAATTATTGTTTTTGGTCAAAAGTATCTAGTTGAACAAGGTTGAGTTCTGGTTTAGGTTTTTCAATTATAGGGCTAAGAGGCTTGTTTGGTTGTTGTTTTTTAGGTGTGGGTGGCTTGTAGTCCATATAACAAAATATACCAACACCAAGTAAAGAAATTACACCAATTGCAGGCATATATCCCCAGTTGTTGTTACTATTTACTTGATTTTCAAGTTCTTCTAATCTCTTTTTCTTAGCTTGTTTTGCTTCCTTAGACATCTCAGCCAGTCTTTTACCAGCATCTACTTTCTTTGGGTCTTTAATTTTTGTTTGTGTAGTAATAGTTTGTGAGGCCGGTGTTTCTTGAACTTGTTCTGTGGTCTCCATTTATTTAATGAGTAATTTATTTTGTAACAGTTTCAACTGAAATATTAAGATTAGATTCATTTCCATAACTTTTGCCATGTGTTTTTTTGTAATTTTAATATAAAAGAACAAAACATCATTTATGTCTGAAACTTGATCTTTCAACCAAAATGAAATAGCCGAAACTGCCAAATTTTACTACATCACTATTAGTTAATATGTTAACTACTTTTATAATTGATGTTTCTTCATTTCCAGATTTCATCCTCACGGTTATTGAATATGTAATAGTAATACTCTTATTAATAACAGTATCATTGTCAAATGTATGATTCAGCAAAGTTACTCCTGTTTTATTACTAATGTCTGGGAGGTAGATTAAACTGATAGGATAACCACTGTTCATTGTTTTTGGAATCCTTGAAGTACTTGTTGACATACTTTCATAGAAAAAGTTGTACAAATATGTTTTTATACATGATCTTTCAATACTTTTTTGGTGTGTAGCCATAGTTGACAGTCATTTATTTAATGAGTAGTTTCTAGGGAAATTTTTAATACAGTCTCATTCTTATAGTTTGTTGGTGGGTTAATTTGCTTAATGGCAATTCCATGTAACAGACATTACTATCTTTACAAGTATCAGAGATTAAGTTTCGTTTTACAAGTTTAGTTAATTATATTTTTGGTATTTTTTAAGGTTTTTATTAGGTAATGACGTTATGGTTAGACATAAACAAAACATTTTCCAAAAGTAATCACCGTATTTTTACTACGGCGATATAAGTTAGTGTAACGGACATTACACCGGAAAAGACATGACCACAATGACCCTTTTTTGAACATAAAATTTATCAAAAATATAACGTTTGTGTGAATAAAACTAGTTAAGCAAATACCGACCAATGAAAAAATTGTTATACCTATTGTCCAAGATAACAATAGTTTAACTTTCAGCTGAGTTTTAGGCAATTTTTAACGTAACAGACGTTACTTGTGGAAGGTAACGGATATTACAGATTTGTCCACGAACAGTTTTTCAATTATTTTTCTTAATTAAACAGTAAAAACTGTTCCCTCTTGTAAACTTGCAACATATTTAACAAGACAAATCCTATTAACAATTATAACACATTTAATATCAACTTTTATAACATTTAGTCAGGACCCCATTTGCTCTCTAATTCGATCATTTTGAAAGTGCCACGGTTGTTGACAGGCTGTGGAAACTGGATATGCTGAATAATCTCCTCTTGTGAATAATCTATTTCATCCGGATGATTTGGCCATCTCCATCCACCAGCACACTTCCCAAACACTTTTACTCTAGCACCTTTTCCCTCAACATAGACAGCAGTGACCTGGCCTGGAAATAATTCTCCTTCATATCAGCAAATTACAAAATCTTCTAAACTTACGTGAAGATATGCCTGGGGAGTCAGTTCCTCGCATCGGCTGTTATACCAGTCATCTAAATCAGGGTCCTTTTCTTCGTCATCACTCATCTCTTGGAGGAAATGATCGTCTTGTTTGCTGGTGTACTCTTTGCAATGAATCTTGCCGTTTTGAAGAGCTTTAACATAATGCATTTTCTTGATACTTGGCACTGTTGAAGAGGAAGCGAACTTTTCTTCGAGACCAATTTCTTCAGCACACAATTTGATATTTTCGGCTGACACTGGGATAACTTTTACATGGTTGTTTTTCTCTGATGCCACTTTACAAAAGTCATCAAATGAGTTAACAACTGCTCTTCGACTAAGCGTTTCCATCCAGACATTTCTTTTTACTGTGCCTCCTATTCCATCAACAGCACCTTTTCCATGCGATGTAGCAAAGAAATGCCAGGTAAGAGACTGGAGGTGATGCAAATCACGTAGCACAGAAAGAAAATTGAAAACATATTGGTTTTTAAACTGCGAAGACGGACCATCTGAAAATATGTCAACTTTCTTAACCCGGTTGCCCGGTGTTAACTGAGCCAATAACTTATGAAGGAACACCAGCACGGACGTCTTATCATGGTCTAATTCATCGCTTACAAATACCATGCTCTTTTTTTCGTCGCGTGTCCATACACATACAGTGAATAGCGTCAATTGCTTTTGACTCCAGTAAGCAGATTGAATTTCTCCTTGCTGCTGCAACGAGTAGTTCTCACTAAAGTCGACTTGAATGACAGCCTCCTGGTCTGAAATGTTTGAAAGTTTTTCTTGAAAGTAATCACTTTGTTTTCTCTTGATGAAAACGTGGGTCAGAAAATATGGTATCTTCTCCAGTAGGGCATTGACAGCATCATGCACTGATCCAATCTTGCATACTTTTTTTATTTGTTTTTTACTTTTCTGCTGGACTTTGTCACCTTCCGTATTTGCACGCCTTGAATGGACATTCTTATTATCTTTATCATCCCTTATCCATTTGCAATACAATACTTCTTTATTTTGGTCTTCTCCAACTGCATTATTCATCCATGACTCAGCTTTCTCATCAGAACAAATGTCACATTTGCCCATCATGCATTTTTCTGAATCTGGTGAACAAACCATGTTATTCACAAAACTGCTGTAGTAGACAGAGAAATTTGGACAAACTTTGTGCAGGGCATCACAAATAAGAAAGACATCTTCATGATACATACATAGACAGGCACTGATGGAAAACGTTGGCAGGCTTCAGTTCTGCAAATTTGGATTTACCAATTTTGGTATCAGGATGGTCAAGCAAGAAGAAAGAGTGGGTTTCCTTGATAGTATAGTAGAGGTGTCTTTTCTGAAGTTTAGTCTTGCCGTCTTTTCCCCACAAAGTTACATAGTCCTTTTTTCCAGGTGCTTGTCGAAAAATATCATCACGGCAGTAAAACGTTTTAACTTTGTCTTTTACTTCATCATTTAAAGCAGTTTTGGGTTTAATAGTTGACTTTATTAGTCCAACTCTTTGTGCAAGCTGATTAACCACTGCTTTCTTTTTTCTGGGACTTGTTGGCAAAAACTTAGATGCTCTGGAGACTGCTTTGCCAAGTGACGATCTTGTGCTATATGCTGGTGTTTCTTTTTTATTGAAAACCAGTTTCTTTTTTGTTCTGCATTTTGAGACCCTTTGCCTATTTAATTTATTCCTGTGTGCTTTCTTTTCAGTGCTTATTCCAATTTCTTTTTTCTTTTGCCTTTCAACTTGTTTCCTTTGTCTGTCTGTTTCTAAAGTTGCTTCTCTTTTCTCTTTATTTTGCTTTATTCTTTCTCTATACTCTCTCATTCGAGTTCTTGGTGATTTGGTTTCCCCATCTCACAATTAGTTTGCTACTTTTGTAAATTCTTAAAAACATTTAGCATAAAAGAATATACTAATTTAATTTGATTAATGGCAGCTGTCTGTCAAAAAGTTACCTTGCTGCCTTGGTAACTAATTTTATCTTACACACAGCTTGCCCAATCAAATTAACTTTCAAATTGAAAGAACTGGAGGAAGTAATGTCCGTTACGTTAAAAACAACATAAAACGAAGTCTTAAAAGTGAAATAAGCAACATATTAAATAGTAAATAACACAAATAAGGAAAATCGTGGAGTAAAACTTTATTGCATTATTATTTCTAATGTAGCAAATACAAATCCAATTTTTAGTAACGGACATTACGTCACAAAAAGAACAGCTAAGTAACGGAATAAAAACATTTCCAGCGACAGAAAATGAAAAACAACATAAGATACATATAATTCAGGTTATAGTTTCTCTTCAAATAAAGTATGGGCAAGAAGAAGCATTTTGAAAACTGTAAAATCGCCTATTGAAGTCAACATACATTATTACACAAACAGCCAATCAAAACTGGGATGCTGAAAATGGCAATAATTTTTTAAAATTTTTAATTTTTTGACTGTTTAAATATATTTTAAAAAAAATTAAAACTTAATGATGATGTAGGGTTGTCTTCCAACAATAAATAGGCAACTTAAAAATTTCTAATTGAAGGCATTTAAGCATGGAATTGCCCTTAAGTTTAATATACAACAAAATGATGTCCTTAGGATCAATGTAGTCTTTCAAGTTAAATGAGTTGTTTAGTAAAATTACATGATTTCCATTTATCTTACCTAGATAGTTCTTGTTGTCATTACCTTTGACTACTCCAAGATAGTTTCCAAATATATAAACTGGATCTCCAAGCTCACACTCTTGAGTAGATTTATTTTTGTTAACAACTACTAACCTGTAGTGAATTTTAGTATCACCAAACAATTTACTATCAGCATCAAATGTATGTGTTTGAATGTATGTGTTTGAACTTTGTGCTGCTGTTCCATTAGTCTTCTACATAAAGAAGGTTTACAGGAATTCCAGTGATTACTTTTGCTGGACCAGCCCATGAAGATGTTATTTCATTGAAGAATATATCAAAGTATGACGTTGTTGTTTGTTTGTTTTGGTGTATAACGATAATTGAGCGTCATTTATTAAATGATGAATTTTGCTATAATTAGTCCAAATATCAACATTGTACTTGCAGCTTCGAATGTGTTTGTATTTGTAATACTAAGAAATTTAGGTTTAGGATAAGGCTTAAGACCCACGGGTTTAGTGACAAGACTAGGTTTACACTCAAGGTCTATATTGTTTTCAATACTAGGTTTAGGCTCGAGGTCTATATTATTATCAGGACTAGGTTTAGGTTCAAGACTTTTAAGAGTTTTATACAAGTTTACATTGTTATTCTTATCAAACCTCATAGATGCTGTAGCTGTAGTTAAAGTGTTGTTAAATCCTTCTACTGCATCATCTAATATGATTATGTCAGATGGAATTAAGATAATTCCAGGACTCACTACCATATTCAGAACTACGTTTGTGTCTTGTATTGCTTGTCTCATATTAGATATCATTACAGTAGGACCATCTTGAACTATAGTGTCTTGTACAAGTTTGCGAAAGACATCTTGAATTTGACTTGATTTTGCACCTTTGTTGAGTAAAGGCCATCTTGCTTTTGCCTGAGATCCTAGTACACAATAAACATAGCTCTTCATAGCTTGTTGTAGTAGTTTTTGTCCAGTTGTTGTTAGACCATCACTAAGAAGTTTCATAAATGATTTCCAGTAATCTGTGTCAGACTTGGGTACTACCTTATCGACATATTCATAACCATTACCTAGAATACCCCTAGATTTGTTATGTTTTGGAAACACATAATGATATCTCCTTACTTTTGATCTGTAATGCTTCTGTAGGAACCTAGATATTGCCTCATGAGTATGCTCTAGTTTGTATTTCCATATCTTTTTGGTAGGAATATTTTGTTGTATGAGTTTGATGTCATCATTGTTGACATACTTATTTAGCTTACTGGGATATCTCAAGAACCTCTTCATATGATAATAGAAATAATACTTAGCAATACTTGAGATAATCTTAGGCTGACCTTTTGTATTAATATGTTCCATGCTCATTCCAGCTTTATAAGACAAAACATAAGCAGCAACTAGACATGTAAAATAAAGATCTTTGAGGTAGTTAAACTTTGTTTAGGTAATGTCTTTTTCATCACCAGACCATTTTGTATCTAGTTGTTCAAACTTGGAAACAAAACTGCCATTTTCATTGACATAAATATCAAAACTAGTAAGATCAACATTTGAATTATCAGTCTCGCGGTCAAGTTTTAACCCAGTAATTGTTCCTCTAGAGTTCCAAATTCTAGGCGTCCAATACAAAGCGTAAGAATATTTATTCTTGAATGTCTCCAAAGTAATGTCTGTTCCGTACTCATCTGTGACATCATAAATCTATGCTGGTGTCAAATGACAAGTTATCAGGATCAACTATGACATTAAATTCAAACTTGGTTAGGTCAGCATTTGGATGCTTTTAGCAAATTCGTCACGTAGCTTTTGTTTTTGTGTGCTTGCGGGAGACATTGCTTGCTCATAGTTTTTACCATACACAGCCTTGTAGAAGGTTTCATAGTCAAGGTTATTCATTTATTTAATGCATTAAATAAACGAACAAACTAACTGTGTTTATTAACGATAGCCGCAAAGAACTCCTCATTAACAAAAGAATAGAGACAACATCATACTCCCGGTTGTTTTTGAAGTCAGCTGCTATTTACTGGAACTACAAAAACAAAATTAGTCAAGAAAACAACTTTATTAGCAAAGACAACTTTACACTTTTGCTTCCTGCTGGGTACTTAACCTTTGATGACATTAAGAAAGAACTAGCCAAGTACAAAAATTGAACTAGAAAAACTTCCATACACAAACAAGACTAAAATATATTGTAAAAATGATAGCCTAAATCTTAAAAACTTTGGGTTGTTGCTAGGTTTCACTGCTAATAATAAAATAACTCAAAACACGTGGGTTGAAAGTAACTCTGAATGTGACATAAACCTTGGTCTAAGATATGTCAAATTAGTTGTGTTGCTGTAAACAAGTCTATGAACCTTGATACAAAAGGACAAAAAAGTTCTGCTTTTCTAACTCTTTCAATTACAACAACACAGAGTTTAAATGGCACAGTGTCACATTACAACGAAATTGAAAGTGAAGTCTTAATCTACAATGGTATTTGGAATAAATTTACTTTTGACGTCACAATAAACCTTGGTGAAAAAATCGAGGTCGGGCCTGTATTATTAGAGATTTACATAAAATAAATGGCTAATTTCACAAAAAAGCAAGAACTTAGAAACTTGTGCTATGATCCAAAGACTGGGTATCAATCTGCAGAGAAACGTTATCAAAGAGGTATTGATAAAGACTTGAACATTTCTAGAAAACAAATAAAAGAATGGCTCAAAACACAAGACACAAATACTCCTTTGAACAAGTACAAAATTGGAAATCTAGTATAAGTAAGCAAGTATAAAAATATTTTTGAAAAAGGATACAAAGCTAATTTCACAGAAGAAATACTTAAAATCTCAAAAGTATTCAGAGGTGATCCAAACATGTATAAAATTGAGGACATTACAGACAATGAACCTATTATTGGTAAATTTTATGACCAAGAGTTATCACCTGTTGATAAGCAAGATGACAATTTCAAAGTTGAGAAAATACTCAAAACCCGAGGTGATAAAGTCCTGATGAAATGGTTGGGTAATGACAACAAACACAATTCATGGATTAAGAGAAGTGAAATTAATTAAAACCATTAAATAAATGATGACTGAACCCATTCCACATGACTATGAATCAAGTGATGCTATAAGTGACTATGAACCAAGTGATGCTATTAGTGACTATGAATCAAGTGACAGTGAATATATTCCATCAGATACAGACACTCCAGGTGGTAGTTCAGAGTATTGGACAGATTCAGATTCAGATACAACTTGTTTTACATATGAATCTGAATAATATTTATCATTAAATAAATGGAGTTTGAAATGTATCATTTAGACAATAATAGCCAAGAAAACCATCCTAATAACCAAGAAACTTGTTTTATAGGCCAAGAAACCTCTTTTAATACTCAAGACTCCTCTTTTATTGAACAAGACCAAGACCAAGAAGATGAATTTCAGTGGATCAGAGTTAAAGAAGATATGAGAATTGTGGATAAAAGTAGAAAATTAGAAGAATACACTAGGTTGAAGATTAACCCCAATAATGGCAGATTCTCAAAAGCTCTTTTACAAGACATTGAATTTACATAGTGAGATGATCAGGGGTAGAGTGTTATTTTATACAAAAACCAACCTGTGTATAAAAGGAATAGAGGAGATATGATTCCTCTTCCCGAAGGCAAAAATATACCCACAATTTAAAATGGCTGTGGATTTGGCTCAAGATGAGCCTCAACAAAAACAACTTGAAACGTGGCCAACAGATCGAATAAAAACAATAGAACCAGAATTGGATGAAGAAGACTTGGAGGAATTAAGAGACATTAAAACCTTGGCTCTTTTGGAGCAAATTCAAAAACTAGAAGACAAAGAGAGTGAGTGGAAAGAATTAAAGTACCATAAATTATCAATTAAGCACCGCAGCGCTTATTAAATTTTATTATTTGAATATGCGGTGCTTATTAAACTGTGGTGCTTATTTTACTACCGCACTTAATTCAAATGTGATCTAGTCTTACCCATCGTGTTATATTGCATTTATTTATTAAATCCCAAATTCCTGCTGCACCGCTTATTCGACTGCGGTGCTTATTAGATTAGTTTTGTTGGAGATCTGGTGCTTAATTGAGCTGCAGCACTTAATCAATCATTTATGGTATAGGACGGAAGATGACAAATACAAATTGCTTGAAGAATATGCTCTATTATTTGCTGATGAATTAAGACTCGATCAAAACCAAAGTCCACAGCAACATCAAGTCCTCACTGAACAAAAAAAACTATCCATTCTTAAACAATTGAGAAGTGGTCTCGTTAAATATTTACCCACCATTTTGATCATGGGAGCTGTGAGTGCAGTTGTGATTATTATAGACTACACGGTTGGATCTAAAAGTAAACTTGGAGTAGCTGCACATGAAACATCTGAAAGTAAACTCAGAGTAGCCACTCATGAAACATCTAAAAATATTTAGATAATGAAGTAATAGGTGGGAGGAAATATTCTAATAATCCCAACAACAAAAAATTTTTAGATCAACCCATAAAAACTAAAAAAGAAACATCTTTGGCTCAACCCATAAAACAAAAAGAAGAAACTATTAATATTGGAAAAACGTCCCTAGTCTTGGGTGCCTCCGCTGCTATAGGAGGAAGTGCATTCTACTTTACCATGGTGCCTGTCTATATGGGTACTTCTTATTCAGCAGGTTCAGCTTTAATAGGTTATAAAACTGGTTGGATCACTTCTTCAATAGCAGCATATGTGGCAGCCATTACAGGAATGCACACTTATGATTTTACATCAAACAAAGTAGCTAAAAAAGTGGGTGCATGTAATATATCCGGTAGGAAAACCTGTTTATGATGTCTGGCGTATCTTGTCAAATTATATACCAAAATATGTAATACCTTTTACAAAGTACCTCTTAATTTATTAATCGGTGTTAATAATCTCATTCAAAGCTCATTGCTGTACCTCTACCTGACTTTATAGATTTTTCAATAGGTCATTTTTGGTTTAATGTTTTGAGTGGTATCATATTTTATTTTTTATTTAAACAAGGTGGTGTGATGGACGTTATTCTATTCTTTATTCCCTCCATTGTTTTATTTGCCATCAGTCAACTATTAACTGTTACATCACAACAAAAATAAATTTTTACATATAATAAATGGAAACATTAATTCCTGTATATAAGAAACTCAAAATGTTTGATATCAAAGGCATTAGAACAAAACACACAATTACATTTAATCCAAACAAAGCAAATCGTGAAGAGGAACTTTATGTTGATATCCCAAAACTTAAACCAAATGCTTGTTTGGTTCCTGGTAGTTTAGATCTAGTGTTTGATTTTAAGAACAAAAACACCAAGTCTTGGTTTTTGAATAATCTTGGAAAACTACTAGTAGAAAAACTTACTATAAGTACTGGAGGAAAAAACATCTACGATAACAATGGACAAAGTGAACTCGAGGTATACAGAGACTTGCGGTCACCTGAACATGTTAGAGATGAACTGGTAGAATATGAAATTGCTAATGAAAACACATGAAAGTTGATCTCGGGTTCTGACGATGGAGCACAAACTGGGAGTACTAGGTGTAGGTTTGAAACGTGACACCTTGACATGTTGCCAGATTGTTGGTGATGCAATGCATGCACTATATTTGCATAACTGGGGGGTATTGGGTATCAGGTTTTAGTTTTTAATTTTTAATCAAGTCAATCAAAGTGAGGATGCTAGTTGCGCTACTATTCTGGTTTATATAAGAACAAATCTTGTATATCTATTCAAGTTTGGTGTGCGCCAACCAAAGTAAGTTACCTATGTATCGTCGTCATAGTTATTCATCCATTTATTGCCTCAGTTTTAGTCATGCAATGTATTCATATCTCAGTTAGTGCGCACGTTGTAATCTATGTAAATTCTTCTTCCTATTGTGTAGTTTAAACCTATTCCACTCCATACCATACCACATCAATCAGTCATATCAGTCTATCTACCCTCAACCATTCCCTTTCTTCTTGATATTAAAGTTATTGTTAGCAATACGTGTGTGTGTGTGGAGTTCGTTTTTATTGCTGCGCATCATTCTTGAATTGACTCTTGGACCTAGCGTTTTTTCCCTTGTTCTGAGTAATCTGCTCAGAGAGTCTACATTAGTTCGAATTTGAGGGCACAGTGTATCAATATTCTATATTTGAAGTGAATCAGTATTCAACTATATCGAGATATATTCGTGAAACCCTAGCGGCATGCGCAATGCGTCATCGAATTGCTATTTGTCAATCAGACCTGCCTATTAGCTGTTAAAACTCTCGGTATCCTTTTCGCTAATTATAGAGATTAACACCCAAGAATGGGTGACGGAAATGAACACTCAATCGAAGAACTAAAAAAACTTCATACCACTGCAAAGGCAAATGTAACGCGCAAGATAAATAGACTTAATGAACTTATTTCTGGCAACAGTGTTCAAACCGTCGAAGAAACAAAAAATGATCTTCACAAAATCGTAAACGAATTTCAACTAGCGCATAATGTTTATCACAAAAAACTTGACAACGAGGGAGAAAAGTCAAACTCATCTCAATATTGTGCAGCCATTTTGGAAGAAGCGGAAAGCATATATTAAAGATACAACTTTGGTTAAGTGAACAACATAAGGCCGATATACCAGTTGAGATCTGTCCCGAAGATTTGATTAGTAATGTCAGTTTGGTTCGATCAAAAAAATCTAAAGCAAGCTCGGTGAGAAGTTCAGCAAGTGCCTGGGCAAGAGCTGCAGCAAAAAAGGCAGCATTAGAAGCTAAAGCAGAGTCTCTGAAGAAGTTTCATGAACTTCAGTTTCAGGAATTGAACTTCAACAAAAGAAAGCTGAGATAGAACTCCGCTCTGAGACAGCTGTTGCAAAGGCTGAACGAAAGGTTTACGAAGAGAGTGAAGCCAAAGAAATGTACGGTCAAGTAAGTTAGAGCCCCATTTGGAATGAACAACTGCAAAAGATGAATTATGCTCCTACGAGTAGTCCTGCTCAAACATCAGGTAAGCAACATGTACCACTGAATGCTCCTAGTCTATCATTAGAGGATCAGTTGAAGAAACCTGTTTCCAGCAATCTTAATCCAAAGGCAACCGAATGGAATGGCAAGGCAAAGATTATAAGTAATAATCAAGACACAAATGTCCCACATCAAAGTTTCCGTGACGAATCATTCCAAATGTCAGTGGAAAATCAAGATCGGCAAAATTATGTGCTACAGCAATTGATTGAACAACAGCAACAAGGAGTTATGGCATTAACATTGCCCCAGCCTAGGATGCAAGTCTTCAATGGGAATCCGATAAACTATTGCCACTTCGTTCGTGCCTTCAAGCATCTTGTCGAAAGAAAAACAACGAATCCTAGTGTAAGATTGTACTATCTTGTGCAATACACCTCGGGTCACGTGCAAGAACTAATGAAGAGTTGTCTTTCCATGAGTCCTGCAGAAGGATACAACAAAGCAAAGCGGCCATTGAAGGAAAGATACTGTCAAAACTACCAGATTGCATCTGCTCATGTAAATCGCTTAGTCAATGGTCCCATTGTAGAACCAGATGATAACATTGAGCTCCAGAAATTTTCTATCCAACTAACCAGTTGTGTCAACACACTGCATGAAATTGACTGTATTGGAAAACTCGATGACTCAGAAAACTTAAAAAGGATCATCAACCGGCTTCCCACTGCAACGCAATATAAATGGCATTATAAGTTCTGTGTTCGACCCATTGGGGTTTGTTGCCCCATTCATCCTACGAGCCAAGCAACTTCTACAAGATCTGTGCCATATAAATCTCGACTGGGACGATCCCATTCCCGAGAAGTTCCAAGATCGCTGGCACTCATGGTTAGAGGATCTACCAAAGTTAGAACAGTTGGCGATAGGCCGTTGTTTCAAACTCAGTGATGAAGAGGTTGTGTTCAGTCAGTTACATCATTTCGCAGATGCTTCTCAAGAAGGATATGGAGCTGTCACGTACCTGTGACTCAAAAACAAACAAAAAGTAAAATGCTCGTTTGTCATAGGAAAATCTCACGTTGCACCAACTAAGTCAGTGACAATTCCTCGCATGGAACTGTCTGCCGCAGTCACAGCTGTCAAGTTAAACAAGATGTGTCAAGTAGAACTGAGCCTGGCAGTCAAACAAACGTTTTTCTGGACTGATAGTACGTGTGTACTCAAATACTTGGAAAATGAAGACAAACAATTCCAGACGTTCGTTGCAAACCGCATCAGCGCAATTCGAGAAGCGTCATCTTTGGAACAGTGGCACTACGTTAACACTGGCGACAATCCTACACATGATGCATCAAGAGGAACCTCAGCTTCCCAACTACATCGTTGGATACATGGTCCAACATTTCTACAGCAACAAGTTAGTGCTTGGCCACAAAGACCAGATTATATCAACCTGAAAATCGCACAAGACGATCCAGAGAGATTCAGCTACATTCGCATGCAAGGCAGTGTATCCTGACATGCTAGCTACAGTCATATCCAGATGTTCATTGAAGAGTCGTCTGAAAAAAATTGTGGCTTGGGCCTTGAGATTCAAGTCAATTTGCAATGCCGCATTCAAAAAAAGGAGAAGGGTAGAAAGAAGACTGCGTAAGGCACAACGATTGCTCCAATAAGCGTCCCTGAGCTGCGTAAAACTGAGGAGGAAATCATCAAGCAAGTCCAACAAACGGCTTTCCCAAGTGATATCAGCTTATTGACGAAAGGAGAAAAACAAGGATCGAACCGCAAGGTGGTCATGAAATCAAGTAGAACTTATCAACTAGACCCTACAGTCAGGGACGGTCTGCTTCATGTTCGCGGTCACCTAGGAAGAGCTCAAATCAGCGAAGAAGCTAAACACCTGTATTCTTCCAAAAACCCACCACGTTGTCACTCTAATAGTGCAAAATTACCATCATGTCGCAGGACATTCTGGTGTGGAGCATACATTATCTCTTATCAGTGAGAGATACTGGATAGTTAGTGGAAGATCAACCGTCAAGAACATTATTGGAAAATGCTACAGCTGCAGGAAACGTCAATCCCCAGTGTTTGAACAAAAAATGGCCTACCTTCCACGCGATAGAATTACTCCTTCAAAGCCACCATTCACCTATACCGGGGTGGACTGCTTCGGACCGTTTGAAGTGAAACGAGGGAGATCTACTGTCAAGAGATACAGAGTCCTGTTTACCTGTCTCACCATTCGTGCAATACATATCGAAGTGGCCTCGTCCTTAGATACAGAATCGTTCATTAACGCCCTTCGTCATTTTGTTGCACGAAGAGGTCAGCCCGAGGAGATGCGCTTGAACAATGGAGGGAATTTTGTAAAAGGGGAAAAGCAACTCAAACAAGCAGTGATTGCCTGGCATCAAACCCAAATACACGAAGCCCTCCTGCAGCAAAACATAAAGTGGACCTTCAATCCACCTTCTGGTTCACATCACAGTGGTGTATGGGAGAGATGCGTAGCACAGTCAGAAAAGTTATACTGGCGACCTTGAAGGAGCAGCAATTGGACGATGAATCTCTCAACACACTTATGTGTGAAGTCAAGTCTGTGGTGAATAGCAGACCCATTACTAAATTGTCGGATGATCCCCGAGATATGGAGCCCTTGACACCCAACCATCTACTGTTGTTGCACTCAGGATCAAGGGTCTCACCTGGCATCTTCCGTAAAGAAGATGGCTATGGCAAACAAAGATGGCATCAAGTGCAGTACATGGCAAACATGTTCTGGCATCGATGGATGAGGGAATACCTCCCGTCCCTTCAATGAAGGCAAAAGTAGAGTATCCCGCAGAGGAACTTTGCAGTCAACAACGTAGCTTTGGTCCTGGACGAGAAAAGACCGCGCTCTAATTGGTCTCTTGGATGGGTGATTGAAGTCTACACAAGTGCTACCAACAATCTAGTGCGATCAGTGAAGCTAAAGACAAGCTCATCCAAACTTGTAAGACCAGTGGACAAGATTGTGCTGCTGGAAGAAGATCAAGTGGAAAGGCAGTGAACAAGTAACGTACAATGTGATGCACAAGCTTTCTAATCAATAGTTTAGTTAATGTTCAGTTTTCTCAATTCGTTTCAAACCATTTGTTATGTTAGTTATTGTAAAGGCTCATAATCCGCCTTTAAGGGGCCAGTATGTAGGTTTGTCAAGCATGGCAGACTATAAGATGGCTGCCACTGGTTGTCCTAGTGGTTCAGTAGATTCTGCTAAATATGTCAAGTATAACGACGATCATCTGTTGAAAAACATCCTTAAGTATAGTGTGTATTTCAAATTACACCAAGACCAAAGAATTAAGTGGCTCGGTTGCCTCGAGGAGTTAAAATGCTGTTTGTCAGATATATTTGGTGATTATGGTACATGGAAATCACCCCGTGGAAAAGTCAAAGAGTTTACAAATGACAGAATCAAAGTAACGTGGTACGAAAATAAGTCTTTGATTCTGAAAGGAGATATTGGAGTAAGAATGAGCCAGTTAGTGATTCAGGCAATGACGGGAGCGCTGGATACTCATACAAGTTTGAGTAATAAATCACAGACATCAATTGATGCCGGTGCTTTGCAAAAGCCTGGCTCACCCCCATTTAATTCCTTTGTGATCTCGGAATATGAGAAGAATGAGCCTGATGACTCGAATTTGGATCCTTCAACCCTTAAAGACTTAGAAGGCTTTATTGATCAATCGTTTCAAAGTGTATGCAACCCATGCAATAATGAATGGGTACTTTTTGTACAAACTAACAACTGTTCTACGCCAAAGCAGTCCCAAACTGAAAATACTGCGAATACCCTTTGCTAAAAAGTTCAGCTTTATGGTGAAGGAGAAGTTAAATGCCGTAGTTGCAACTTTAAAAACTAAACTTTTTGAGCAGGAACAGTCTGTTTGTAAAATTGAGCAGAAGGTCAACAACTTGGCAAGTGAAAATTTGCATTTGAGGTCACGCATAGACGAGTTAGAAAATAATGCATGTCTTAAACCATCACCCATAGTTAACATTATGCAAAGTAAAGACAACAGCAGTCCTTCAGAATATAAGACTACAGATGTGCGGCAACCTCTCAAGCTTAAACAACACTAATCACTTTTTGTCATTGAACTCATCTCTTATACGATCCAATAACCAAAACGCTAACTCGCCATATCTTTTTATACACTCATCATTTTCCTCTATATATTCACTAGTATAATACCCGAAAATATCATCATTATACACACAAATCTCTCATAACCGACTAATAAACACCCATTCTCCAAATAATATGATTGCAACTCATCATATATTTTTGGTACGTTTTTATCATAAAACGCGTGGCAAACACAATCACATTTAAATGGTGCATTATTCATACATATTGCTTTATCCATAATATTAATGTAGTCACTTCTACAATCCTTTTCATCCTCACTCTTATCATCACACGATTTACACATTTTTCCTACCACCGCAACAAACGAAGCCCTAACGTCAAATAATGCTACATGCTTTATTACTACGCTATTTATTCTATAGATATCACTTTTTATAATAAGACCCAGCGTGGCCGAATGGTAATGGCGTTAGACTGTAGTTCTAAAGCAAGCAGGTTTGAGTCCCGTCATTGGGAAACTACGGTTGTATCACCACACACTATTTTTTTTCAATAAATACTACTACATACCGTATTTTGAAGTATGTAATAGTAAAATACTACTCCAATAATACATGCTAGTAAAATACTACTCAAAAAACAGCAGGTAATATAAAACCACTAAAGCATATATCAACCAATCAAATTCGAGAAAAAAAAGGGAAATCCTTAAGAAATATCATCCTTATAATACATTGCAATTCATAATCTCACTCATTCGGCTCAACCACGGCTTTGGAGAGCGGAGCTAAGCGAAATCTATTCAATTCACTAAAATGTGAATAGATAAGAGATTATTATTAGGAGTTATTATTAACAATCATACACTCACACTTAATAAAATATACATAATACACAAAATGTCTCCCCAACTCTCTCTCTCATCATTACATCATCATTATCAACAACATCATTATGTCATCATCAACTACAAAACAAGCAACGCAAAGTTAAATATTAACTAATACAAAACAAACACACACAACAAAATACTTCATACTAAAGTATACAGTTTTTGTGCAAACACCACGTAAATTTATTTATGCATAAAAAAAGCAATTTATGCAATTTATGCGTAAATTTATTTATGCATATTTATTTTTTTATTTATATCGGGGAGACTGGCAGAAATCTCTCAATCCGTCTGAAAGAACACAAGACGAATTGCGAGAAAGCCGAGCTG